>SJYV01054457.1:2448815-2491502 GCA_006410875.1 Neotragus pygmaeus
TGAAGGCAAGATAAGGGGACAACAGAGGATGAGATGGTTGGATGGCATCTCCAATTCAGTGGACATGAGTTTGAGTAAACTTCAGGAGTTGGTGATGGACAGGGAGGCCTGGCGTGCTGCAGTCCATGGGGTCACAGAGAATTGGACACAACTGATGCATCTGCATTATTACAAAAAAGAAAGAACTTTCCGAATAAAGGATAGTCCCACCCATGAAATGAAAGTGGATGACTATATCAACATGTACATTTTATTTCTTCCTCTTTTTTTTTTCCATTTCAATGCAGACATTGAAACTTTACTTCTGAGTCTGGCTACGTGACCAGAGTGCATTTAGGAATCACTGGACTATTTTACACTTCCAGGGGCAAAAAGTATAGATCATGTTCGATCTAATCATTAACAATTTTCTCCAACATGCCCAACTCAATGTGCTCAACTAACTGAAGATGGTTTTCTCTTATTCTATCTTTAATACAGAAAGAAAATATACAGCTCAGAGAGATAGTAGCAAAGGAATATGGAAGAGAGCACCAAAATAAAAGTAGGCACCAGATTTTTATCCATCTCTGCCAGCAACTAATGTGGGTCCTTGGACAAATCCAGAGTGGCGACATCTTGAAACTCATCTCTGCTCTTAGTAATTTATTATTGGCTTACCTGTGATTCCCAAAAGGTCATTGTTCTTGTATATAAAGTTTCTAAAGAACTGATGAAAGAATGAAACTTGTAAATATGTTTTTCTTACCGCATCTTTTAATTATAACATATTTATACATATTTGTCATAGAAAGTGTGGATAATAAAGAAAAAGGGGAGAAAAGTAAACAGAAATTAGTTGTAAGTCCTGACACTGAAAGATAATGTGTTGGCAAGTATTCTAACTTTTTACTTCAATCAATATTTCTATTGTGGCTGAAGTTTGGGATAAATTTTTCAGCTAAGGAAACTGCAGTAGTAAAAAAAGTAACTTACTAGGACTTGCTAGAATATTGCAACTTTTCAGACAGTTTGTGTGTATGGTAATTATTGCATATTGTATGATAATCACTCCAATTTTTTGATAGAATTGCAGATAGAGGGCCTGAATTAGCCTTTCCAACCATAATGTTCTCAATGCAGCCCACATCCCATCATTCAAGTCAGCAAGTCAAAAACATCTTAAAGGCAGTCGAGAAGATCAGCCTGGTGAGCAGTTTCCTCGTATTAGTAACAAAACTGCTTGTGGGAGACCATGGTTGAGAGCTTGCTTGATCATAACAACCTTGGCCAGAAACTTCAGGGTTGGGATTGGGTTCATTTGTATAGTTCCCAAACTGCCCTTTACATGGTATTAATAAATGATGTTGAGTAAAATAAAAAGTTAAGGATCTGTTATCTATTTGCTTATCTTAGAAAATTCATAAAGCAGGCTATAAACTTCCTAAGCATAAATATTTCCTGGATACGGTCATATACATCGTGTGTGCATGCTCAGTTGTTTCAGTCGGCTCTGGCTCTTTGCGACCCTATGGACTGTAGCCCACCAGGCTCCTCAGTCGTTGGGATTCTCCAGGCAAGAATACTGGAGTGGGTTGCCATGCCCTCCTCCAGAGGATCTTCCCAACCCAGGNGTAAGCCAGAAAGAAAAACACCAATACAGTATACTAACACATATATATATATATATGGAATTTAGAAAGATGGTAATGATAACCCTGCATGTGAGACAACAAAAGAGACAAATGTATAGAACAGGCTTTTGGACTCTGTGGGAGAGGGCAAGAGTGGAATGATTTGGGAGAATGGCATTGAAACATGTATAATATCATATAAGGAACAAATCGCCAATCCAGGTTCGATGCAGGATACAGGATGCTTGGGGCTGGTACACTGGGATGACCCGGAGGGATGGTGTGGAGAGGGGGCACGGGGGAAGTGAGAGGGGGTTTAGGATTGATAACACGTGTACACCCGTGGTGGATTCCTGTTGATGTGTGGCAAAACCAATACAATATTGTAAAGTAAAAATAAAAATAATAATAATAAATTAAATTAAAGAAATAAAAAAATATATATAAATTAAACAAGCTTAAACATGTGGATGTTCACAGTTCACATATTACTGAAGCCTGGCTTGGAGCATTTTGACTGTAACTTTACTAGCATGTGAGATGAGTGCAATTGTGCAGTAGTTTGAGCATTCCTTGGCAATGCCTTTCTTTGGGATTGGAATGAAAACTGACCTTTTCTANGTTCACAGTTCACATATTACTGAAGCCTGGCTTGGAGCATTTTGACTGTAACTTTACTAGCATGTGAGATGAGTGCAATTGTGCAGTAGTTTGAGCATTCCTTGGCAATGCCTTTCTTTGGGATTGGAATGAAAACTGACCTTTTCTATTCCTGTGGCCACTGCTGAGTTTTCTAAATTTGCTGGCATATTGAGTGCAGCACTTTCACAGCATCATCTTTCAGGATTCGAAATAGCTCAACTGGAATTCCATTACCTCCACTAGCTTTGTTTGTAGTGATACTTCCTAAGGCCCACTTGACTTTGAATTCCAGGATGTCTGGCTCTAGGTGAGTGTGATCACACCATTATTATTAACTGGGTCATGAGGATCTTTTTTGTACAGCTGTTCTGTGTATTCTTGCCATCTCTTCTTATCTTCTGCTTCTGTCAAGTCCATACCATTTCTGTCCTTTATTGAGCCCATTTCTGCATGAAATATTTGCTTAGTAGCTCTGATTTTCTTAAAGAGACCTCTAGTCTTTCCCATTCTATTGTTTTCCTCTATTTCTTTGCACTGATCACTGAGGAAGGCTTTCTTATCTCTCCTTGCTCTTATTTTGAACTCTGCATTCAGAAGCTTATATCTTTCCTTTTCTCCTTTGCTTTTCTCTTCTTTTCTTTTCAAAGCTATTTGTAAGGCCTCTTCAGAGAGCCATTTTGCTCTTTTGCATTTCTTTCTCTTGGGGAAGGTGTGATTTAGTTCTCTCATTTTGAAAATGAAGGAATATCCATATCCCTTGTCTTTTGTCACTCAATTTTTTTTTCATTTTTATTTTATTTATTTATTTTTTTAAATTTGAAGAGTAACTTTTATTTTTCCCCCCCTTTGGTAATAGGCTTTTTTTTTTTTTTTTTTTTTTANCACACACACACACGCTTCCCAGGTGGCTCAGTGGTAAAAAATCTGCCTGCCAATGCAGGAGGCTCAAGAGACGTGGGTTCAACCCCTGAGTTGGGAAGATCCCCTGGAGTAGGAAATGGCAACCCGCTCCAGTATTCTTACCTGGAGAAATCCATAGACAGAGGAGCCTGGTGGGTTACATACAGTCCATAAGGTTGCAAAGAGTCAGACATGACTTAACAACATATATATATATATATACATACACACACACAGACATACACACAGGTATATATATATATACATACATATACACACAGACTTGAAACCACACCCATCTCAGTTTCTAAGATCAAGAACACCATACTTTGAGGAAATCCTCCTACTCCTACAACTATTTTAGCTACCCACTTCTGCAGTTTGTGACCTATTATAGTGCTCCAAGGGGCTCACTTCAGTAGCCAGTGTGACTTGTCATATCTACTAGCTGGGACTGATATCTTCCCTTTTTTCCCCCCATTGCAGTGCCACACATCTAATGATAACCTTTAGTAAAGAGTTAAAATGGCTCCTGATTCTGCTTCCTAAATCTTAATTGATGATCTAAAATAACAACTCCAAGTTCAGTTTATTTGTAGTTTGTAGTATCTCAATCTATGGCAAGGCAAAGAGATTACTGTTCACCAAGTATTTCCTATGTTCTTCATAGCCTTCCTTTCAGTTTGGTTAGATCATGTGGCTAGTTTCAGTCAATGGACTCTGAGCAGAAGTGGTATGTATTACTTCTGGGTCAAGGAAGTTAAGAACCAGGGTAGTGGTTCTCCATGCCTCTCTTTCCTTGCTGAAGCATCTCAGAAGCCATGTGTTACAGACAAGAAGCTACAAGTTGGCAGAGCTACTATCAGCTTGGACCCCTGAGTAACTAAATGGAGAAGACTCCCCAAATCCCATAATTGGATTTAACGTGTAACAGGAGAAATAAATTTTGTTGTGTTAAGCCAAAGAGATATGTGTTGAGGTATGTCTATTATAATAAGCAGTAGAGTTCCAGAACCTAAATTAATGTATTTCCTAAGTGCAGTACTTTACAAATACCTTTTAAAAAATCTTAGTATCTGTGTCATTGAGGTAAAAACACGTCCCTCCTCACTAATTATCCTTTTTCTCCAAGCACCCCAGCTGACTGCCCATTGACCACGGTTGTGATGGATATATCAGCTCAGTTCAGTTCAGTCACTCAGTCGTGTCCAACTCTTTGCGACCCCATGAATTGCAGCACGCCAGGCCTCCCTGTTCATCACCAGCTCTCGGAGTTCACTCAGACTCACATCCATCGAGTCCATGATGCCATCTAGCCATCTCATCCTCAGTTGTCCCCTTCTCCTCCTGCCCCCAATCCCTCCCAGCATCAGAGTCTTTTCCAATGAGTCAACTCTTTGCATGTGGTGGCCAAAGTACTGGAGTTTCAGCTTTGGCATNGTCCATCGAGTCAGTGATGCCATCCAGCCATCTCATCCTCTGTTGTCCCCTTCTCCTCCTGCCCCCAATCCCTCCCAGCATCAGAGTCTTTTCCAATGAGTCAACTCTTTGCATGTGGTGGCCAAAGTACTGGAGTTTCAGCTTTGGCATCATTCCTTCCAAAGAAATCCCAGGGTTGATCTCCTTCAGAATGGACTGGTTGGATCTCCTTGCAGTCCAAGGGACTCTCAAGAGTCTTCTCCAACACCACAGTTCAAAAGCATCAATTCTTTGGCTCTCAGATTTCTTCACAGTCCAACTCTCACATCCATACATACAGGAAAAACCATAGCCTTGACTAGAAGGACCTTAGTCGGCAAAGTAATGTCTCTGCTTTTGAACATACTATTTAGGTTGGTCATAACTTTTCTTCCAAGGAGTAAGCGTCTTCTCATTTATCATATTATGTTGGATTTCCCCCAGAACGCTTTAGTAAAACTGTTGATGAGATGAAGGGAATTAAACAGTGGATCCAGGACTTCCCTGGTGCTCCAGTGGCTAAGACTTTGGGCTCTCAATGCAAGAGCCCCAAGTACCTTCCTGATCAGGGAACTAGATGCCACATGCTGCAACTGAGACCCAGTGTAGTCAAATAAATAAATGGATATATTTATTTAAATTTTAAAGATACAATGCTTAAAAAAAAAAAAAAAGGCTCTGTTTCTACATGTAAATAAAAACTGTGAAAAGTCTGGGGTGGTAGTGTCATCCTCAGGCTAGAATCTACTGTGTTTCTGAAGACAGTAGAAAAATTAAGTTGGAATCACTTTATTACTTTAGCATGGCTTTGTTGGCTTCCAAATAATTAATTTTGTCACCACTGTAAGTTTAATTTTTTGAAATATGGGTGTCTCTTGGAAAAACTGCTGCTTCTTAAGAGAAAGAAATTCTGCCCCAGTCCATTCAGTGTCCTTTTTTGCAGTTTCTCAGCCTAGTCTTGGAGCTCTAAGAAATGACAAATGATATAGGAGCTGATTTGCAAGGTGGCTAGGAGAAGTGCATTTTGTTCCTGTCAATTAAAGAAGGGGGACTCATGTTGGGCATGGTATTGTGTAATTCTGTGGCTCCACTCAAAACCTCTTAGGATAAACAGCGTGGGAACACGGGATGCTGAAGTGGACTGCGGGAACATGTTGGCTGAGCACGGCTTTTAAGTGCTTGGCCTAACAATATTATTAAAAACAGCTACCACTTACAGAGTACTTACAGGGCTAAGTGATTTCCCTGAATTGGCTCATTTGATCCTCACAAAAATCCTGTTTAAATACTGCTATTATCCCCCATTTTACAGACTAGGAAACTGTGGCCCTGAGGTGCTGAGTGGCTGGCTGGTGGTCAGAATTCCTTTTACCTGTCCCTTGATGAAGTATGGACTCAAAGCCAGGCCTCCAGCCACTGCCCATGGGAGTGGGGCCCTGTGGGGCTGTATAGGGGTCCAGGCAGCCACTGAGCAGCCTGCCCTCCTAGTACTGCCCACTGAGTGCCTGTGCAACAGAGGCAACCCCTGAGGTGCACACGACCTCACCCAGGCGCCCAGGCCCAAGGCTCTTGGCAGAGGAAGCTGGCTCCACCAAGAAAGGGAAGGCACGGGAAGGCTGCAGGCCAGGAAGGTGAAGAGGTCTCTGGGGCAGAAAGAAGGAGTCCTGGCACTCGATGGAGAGGAAAAAGTGACAGAGAAGAGCCTCCAGGTCAGGCCTCCGGGAGTCCAGAGGCCGAACCACTTCCAGGCTGTGAGAATGCAGGAATAACCACTTTCTGGCATGCCAAAGCCTCTCACTTAATTTCAATAAGAATACTTTTTAGAAAGAGGAGAAATGAGTGAGGATACTAAACTCCCAGCAGGTGGGTGCTGTGGCAGAGACTCCGGGGTGCAAACCCGTGTCCGTGGCGCTGTCCCCCACCAGCCACCGGGAGACACTCTGCGCCTTTGTCATTCCGCATCCCACGGTGCCATCCACGTCACTCCGCTGTCACCGCCAAGCCCGGGGCCGCTGGATGCAAAGTAACTCCGGAGAGACCTCCCTGAGCAGGGGCTGGGCTTGAAGAGATGGAGCATCAGCTGCTAAACTAACTAAAGCTGCTAAACTAGCCCTGTTGCTGTTCTGTCTTTTAGTGTGAACTCACGAACAGGTTGTGGATGCCTCTACAGCATGTGAGTGAGTCTCCTTCTGAAAGAATTCACCTTGCTGAGGGGCTGATGTCTGGCACAGAAAACTCACAAGGCTCAGCTGGCTTTGACAGGAACCTCCCCTTCCCTGCTCGGTTGCCTCCTGGAACCCCACGCCACATGCCCCCACCTACCCCCTGAAGGGCCAGCCAGGCAGGGCCTGGGGCTGGCATTACCTTACTACAGTCTGGGATCCTGACCCTCCCTGGTGGACATGACCCCACTGGCTTGCACAGACGGCAGCAGGGAAATCAGCCAGAAGGTTCCGGAAACTGGCAGGCTCCCTCCCGGACAACCTCTGCTCCATTCTGAAAATGTGCCTGCCCCTGGTGGGGTCCAGCCTGAGTGTCATCACCAGCCTGGCATCAGCCATCATGCAGAAAGGGTCATTTCAGGGAGGATGATCCTAGATAACTGTTACTCTAGCAGAAAGCAATTAACATGTGGATGGGACATTATCCTATGTCCTATGGGTTTGTTTAAGCATCACATCCAACTCCTTTCTCAATATGAATGTACTCTGTTTCTGCCACGGTCATCCCATCTACCTCCTGGACTTGTATCTCCAGTGTAAAACCAAGGACACGGGAGCAGGCATAACCCATCCGGTTGCCTGGGCTGCTGCTTTAGCCAAAATGAGCCAGTGTTCTGACTGAGACGAGATAGGAATTGATGTGGTACATTTTTAAAGAAAGTTTGATATATTTTAAAGGATATATAGTCCAACACGAACACTTTAACAAATGACAAAGGGCTTCCCTGGTGGCTCAGTGGTAAAAAATTCACCTGCCAATGCAGGGAGACATAGGCTCAATCCCTGGTCCAGGAAGATACCACATGCCAGGAGCAACTAAGCCCGGGGGCCACAACCACTGAGCCTGTGCCCTGGAGCCCATGCTGGGCAACGAGAGAAACCACTGCAACGAGCGGCCCATGCGTCATGCCTAGAGCAGCTCCTGCTCAGCACAGACAGAGAAAAGCCTGCCCAGCAAGGTAAACCCGGCAGAGCCAAAAATAAATAAACCAAATGTTTTAATGAGGAAAAGTATAAATAGCTAATAAGCATATGAAAAATGTCCAGACCTCCTGGTTACTGAAGATGTGTGAGATCCTATTTTTCCCTTTCCAAATAAGCAAAATGAAAGCATGGAGTCCTCCCCACACTGGCCTCAGTGTGCTAAGTGTGACACTCTCTCTGGGAGCATAAATTGATGTGAAGTTTCTGGAAAATATCTGACAGCATTTATCAAGAGCCTTAACAATGCTCCACGCAGATGAGTGGACTCTAAAGCAGGGGCGTGGGAGCCAAGCAAGCGTGAGTCCTGATCCCACCATTCCAGCTGTGCGCCCACGGACAAGCCACTTTGCCTCGTTTACGCTCATTTTCTCAAGTAGGAGAACAGCGGGTGCTTCTCCCGCCTTACAGGGCTGCTGTGAGGCTGGAGGGAAAACACAGCGGGCTTAACACACAGGGACGCGGTAGTGGCTGCTATTCTAAGTTCTCTTTGAGCCAGGAATCTGGACTGTCCCAGAGAAGTAATCTGACATGTAGGCAAAGATTCATGTACAAAACATGTCTATCCAGTATTATTATTATTATTTTGCCCTCCCTTGCACCCCCAGCATCGGGGGTTCCCCGACCAAGATCAAATCCATGTCCCCATGCAGGGGAAGTGCAGTCTTAACCACTGGATTGTCAGGGAAGTCCCTCCAGGATGACTTATGATCATAAAAACAGGGACGCAATGCATCCAGCATTAGGGGAAAGTGAAGAAAGTTATGGTCCAGACATGTGGTTTCAGATAGAAACTCAGCTGATAGCCTATGATATGCACTGCTCTATACCTTGCTTTTTTTCACTTAACAGGGTAACATTTCACAAATTCTATGGGTCTGTAGGGTAAGTGCCTAGCATTGGGATTATTGAATCAAAAGATGTGTATTTAAAAATATACAGTTATGACCAACTTGCCCCACAGAGGTTCCAATGCACTCTTGGACAAAGATATCAGAAGGGCTGTTTCTGAAGCTCTCCACATCAGTGTTACCAACCTTTGTTCTTGGCCAAGGTGAAAGTGGTATTCTATTGAAATTTCAATTTGCATTTCTTTTATTGTGAGTGAGGTTGAGCACCTTTTCATATGTTTAACAGCCATTTGTGTTTCCTGTTCACTGAATTGTCTGCTTTTGGCCTCACTTTCTATTGAGTAGTAGGTCTCTTTTTTTCTTCTTCATTTAGCTCATCAGTTGAAACATATGCAAATTTTTCCCTCCGGTTTATCACTTATCTTTTAATTTTTTGTGTGGTTTTTGCCATTCAGGTTTAAAATAAAAAACAATTGTCAAGGTTCTAGGAAATTGCTCTTTCTGTGCTGTGCCACGCTGTATTGTCCTGATCCATTGACTCTTCTTGCTCTTTTTGAGCTCCTTGAGGGCTGGGACTGCAACTATCTGCTTCATCACTTGAACCCCTGATAAGCACCCAAAAGATACCTGTTCAGTGACTGTGGTTCCGCTTAGTGAGTAAGTGCCAAATAGCTGTGTCTCCTAGGTAAATCTGCATAGTACACAAGGGAAAAATATTCTCCTGCCCTATCCACTTCTGCCACAAAACAGTCATGGTCAACTTGTAACAAAATGTGTGAATTTTCAAGGTATTACCCAGCCTCTCTGGTGTCTCAGACGGTCAAGAGCCTGCCTGCAATGCAGGAGACCAGGGTTTGATGCCTGCATCAGAAAGATCCCCTGGAGAAGGAAATTGCAAGCCACTCCAGTATTCTTGCCTAGAGAATCCCAAGAACAGAAGAGCCTGGCGAGCCCCAGTCCAAGGGGTCCCAAAGAGTGGGACACAACTGAGCAGTTAACACTTTACTTCACCCCAGCCTCAGATGTTGGCAGCCTCAATATTCAAGGGCACACTGAGAGTTGACCAGTCCACCCCAGCCTCCCACCTGGCCCAGCCCACCATCCACGTGGGACGCACAGCCCCTCAGGGACTCACTGTGCTGTGGCTCCCAGATGAGTGGGCTGGGGGTGGGGGCGGAGGCAAGTCTTCCCCTGCAGGGCCTGGGGCAGCTTCAGAAGACTCTCCTCTTCTCAGGGACCTAGGAGGAAAAGCAGAGTTCCTTTCCAAGAGCAAAGAACAGGACAGCCCAGATTGTGCTATGCAAATGACTGACTCCAATCCATAGAAAATTCAGATCATTCCTGGACTGACAAGGAAGAATCAAGAAAATTCAACATTAAAAAAAAAATAATAAAAGGAAAAAGAAGCATGTATAGAACAACTGTCCACCTTTGGCAGAGGGGGGTCAGGTGACGTCAGGGTCTCATTTACTGCTTGCTGTTCAGGGGCAATATTGGGCAGAGGCAGAAAGTTACACCTTGGCCCCAAAGCTGATTTTATTTTGCAGCTCAGCCATTGGTATTGTTTTTTTTCCTAACAGCTATTCTCCAAGAGCAAGGGGCCCTGAAGGGCTGTGTTCAGGCATCCAATTCTGCTTTACTCAAATGGTTAGCCTCTTCTTCCCAGAAAGCATGATGGAGCCACTCTAAATAATGATCTCTACCATACCAGAAATATTGGAAATATCTTTCTATCTTTACAGACCCTAAAGGCTTTCTTGGGCAGGTGCCGTGTTGGGTGCAAAGGTGGCAAGAAGCCCCTGAAGCAGCCCAAGAAGCAAGCCAAGGAGATGGATGAGATGAGGCACGCAAGCAGAAACAGAAGGAGCAGCAGAAGAAACTAAAGGAGCTAAAAGCCAAAGTCTCAGAGAAAGGCCCCCTGGCCACAGGTGGAATCAAGAAATCTGACAAAAAGTAAGCTGCTCCTTATGCCTGAGGCAATGATGATTCTTAGTTCCATTCCTGTTTAAACATCTGGATTGCCTGCCATAACATCTGTTGACATCTATAGCTAGAATGAAGTGTTGTCTTGGAATCTATTGTATACTTAAGAGTAAATTTGTGTAAAAAAGAAAAGACTTTTTATTTTTATTTTTTTGGCCATGTGTCACAGCTTACGGGATCTTAGTTCCCCAATCGGGGGTTGAACACAGATCCTGAACAGTGAGAGCAAAGAGCACTGACTACTGGACAGCAAGGGAACTCCCAAGACTTTTAAATTTTTAACTTCTTATTTTGAAAAAAAAAAAAAAAAAAAGTAAAATTTACAGAAATGTTGCAAAAACAATTCAGTGAACTCCCAAACCCTCCTCATCTATTTTCACCAATTGTTCTTATTTTTGCTACATTTGCTTTACCATTCTCGATACAATATATTAGGGGGTTTCCCCCTGTGGCTCATCTGGTAAAGAATCTGCCTGCAATGTGCAGAGACCTGGGTTCAATCCCTGGGTTGGGAAGATCCCCCGGAGATGGGAAAGGCTACCCACTCTAGTATTCTGGCCTGGAGACTTCAGTCCATGGGGCTGCAAAGAGACACAACTGAGCGACTTTCACTATTCACTATACACTGCTGCTGCTGCTGCTAAGTCGCTTCAGTCGTGTCCGATTCTGTGTGACCCCAGAGACGGCAGCCCACCAGGCTCCCCTGTCCCTGGGATTCTCCAGGCAAGAGTACTGGAGTGGGTTGCCATTTCCTTCTCCAATGCAGGAAAGTGAAAAGTGAAAGGGAAGTCGCTCAGTCGTGTCCCACTCTTAGCGACCCCATGGACTGCAGCCTACTAGGCTCCTCCATCCATGGGATTTTCCAGGCAAGAGTACTGGAGTGGGGTGCCAGTGCTGCATACCATTTTTATCTCTCTTTTTTTTTTATTATTGTCTTTTAAATGAAGTATTTGAAAGCAAATTGTAGACTTTTACCCCTAAACATTTTCATCTTTGCTGTTAACAGTGAAGACATCTTCTTATAATCCCAATACAGTTATTAAATTCAGAAAACTTAACATTGTTAAATTACTGATATCTAATCTGCAGTGAAATTCCAACACTTTGGCCACTTGATGCAAAGAACTGACTCATTGGAAGAGACCCTGATGCTGGAAAAGATTGAAGGAGGGAGAAGGGGACAACAGAGGATGAGATGGTTGGATGGCATCACCGACTCAATGGACCTAAGTCTGAGTAAGCTCCATTAGTTGGTGATGGACAGGGAAGCCTGACGTGCTGCAGTTCATGGGGTTGCAAGGAGTTGGACACGACTGAACAACTGAACTGAACGGACCTGAATCTGTAGTTCACACTCAGATTTCACTGTGTGTGTGCTCAGTAACGTCTGACACTTTGTGATCTCATGGACCATAGCCCACCAGGCTCCTCTGTCCTGGGGTTCTCCAGACAGGAATACTGGAGTAGGTTACCATGCCTTCCTCCAAGGGGTCTCCCCAACCCAGGGATCAAACCAGCGTCTCTTCCATCTCCTGCATTGAGAGGTGGGTTCTTTACCACTAGCACCATCTGGGAAGCCCATACTGTACCATAAGTCTCTCTTATTTTCCTTTGTATCCCTTTATCTAGCAATAATACCTGGTACCACTCAGGAAAACTCTGGGGAACACTGGTTGACTCAGTGAATGAATTTAGTGGCTACATACTGAATTTTCTGAATCCAAGTCCTATACAAAAAACAATTTTGGTTTCTATTAATTACTGTACACATTGAGAAGTACAGGAATTCAAGTATTACTGTTTTACAAAATTATCTTCTACTAACGATTTAAGTGTCTCAACCTTAGTATGAGCCCAAAGTCCACCATCTTGGCTGGAATTCTGCTTGAGTCCTGGTACATTTGAGGAGGAAGGGTGGGACGAGAGTGCTCGTGGTCTGAAGGCAGGCTTCTCTGGGGAAAAGCCTCCTTATAGAAATGAACGCAGAGGCAGGCTGGGGGGCTTTCAGGCTCTCCTCAAGAGCACCAAATCTTGAATATAGAGAATTCGACTTAGTTCCTCCTTGGTCTGAACCTTGTAACTTGTAGTATGGTCCAGCTACATTAACCTGAAGTTCAACACACCTGCCACTGTGAGAATCTGCCCTCTCTCCAGGCTCAGGCTCTCCCTCTGCCTTGTTCCTCTGTCAGTAACATGCCGTCTCCACCTCCTCTCTGGAGTTTTGATACTTGGTTAATAGAAGGAAAGAGGCTCAACTTAGAATCCTATAAATTTATATCATAATGAAATAGTTTAATTTTATCAGTTTGGCAAAGACAAGACAAATTAATTATATGTAAGAAAATGACAAAATAAGTACTTTTATATACTTTTCATATTTTACAGCATCTGTTTAAACTTAAGCAACTCAACTTCTGGGATTCTTTCCTATAGACATACTTGCACAAGTGCAGAAAGAAATATGTAAAAGCATGCTCACTGTAACCTTTTTGTAACAATGGAAAGATGGAAACTGCTCTCTCAACTGTCCACCCATAGGGGCTGGTTAAATAGATTACAGCAAAGCATATAGTATAATATTATCTGATTGTTAGAAAGAATAAGGTGGATCTACATTATCTAATACGGAACCTGTCAAAAATATACTGTTGAATGGAAAAACAATTTGCAAAGCAGATTAAATATGATTTATATCATATAATATATGCACAGCAAAAAATGTACACCAAACTGTGAACAATGATTATTATCTGAGGAACGTGGGATTATGGAAGGCTGTCACATTCTTTGCTTTGTACATTTGTGATGTTTGAAATTTTTATAAGAAATATTATTTGAAAATCAGGAAAGAAAATAAAGAATTGAAAAGCTCACAAACCAAAAAAAAAGGTAGTGTGTGGGGAGCTGGAGGGGGTCCAGATGCAACAAAACTGATCATTTGCTGACAACTGGGACAGGTCTATAGGGGCTCCTTGTACTCTCTACTTTTGCATGTGTTAGAATATTGCATAATAAAAAGAAAAAAAGGAAAATAAACACCCCAAATCCTAGGACAGGCAGGTGAAGAGGAAGCATAGCCTGTGTCAGCTGGAAAAGGATAGAGTTCCATAAACATCTAAGTTTACATTTCAGTAGGTAGAGAATGAGATATTGTTAACTTCTTTAAAGTATGAAAACTGATTTTATAAAGATTACTTTGTATAATTTGGGTTGGAGGAGAGAAGCATTACAGGTGAAGAGACAGACTATTCATAGAAATCACTTTGCTACAGCAATACGGTAGACAGGAAGGGTCTGTTAGAGGTGGGATGGAGGCTGCATGGAAATGTCATAGTGACTGCTGCCGAGTGGGGAGGTGAGAGAGGAGTGCCACGTTAACATCTCAGTCCTTCTTTAGAGCCTCTGGGATGCTGCTGGGGCCAACAGACTCAGACAGAGATCAATTTCCTAAGCGCCAGCTTTCATCCACTTCTCCATCAGGGAAACCTCCCAACCTCTGCAGGGGCCTTTTAGCCAGCTCTTGCCTGGCTCAAGTGTGACTGGAACAACTGGCCTCGAACTTGATTCCACTATTTCCTCTCCATTTCTCTCAACACCACCTTCCACTTCTTACAGGGCTCCCTAATGGGCTATGCATGCATGTGCGGGCTAAGTTGCTTCAGGTTCTCACCAGCACCACCTGAGAAGCCCCTAATGGGCTAGAGGAGTTAGCAGAAGGATTTGTTTTCGAATGTTCATTTATTCATCTAATGTTCATTTATCCACTATCTTTAAGTAGGGGGCTTCCCAGGTGGCGCTAGTGGTAAAGAAACTGCCTGCCAATGCAGGAGACTTAGAGATGCAGGTTCGATCCCTGGGTCAGGAAGATCCCCTGGAGAAGGAAATGGCAACCCACTCCAGTATTCTTGCCTGGAGAATTCCATGGACAGAGGAGTCTGGCAGGCTACAGTCCACAGGGTCACACACAGTCAGACATAACTGAAGTGACAGCACACACATACAATGAGACCAAGCACAGAGTACACTCAATAATGAACAGAGCAGACAAGTCACTGGTCTCCTAGTGCCTGCAGTTCCTTCTTCCACCATCACATAAGTAGTTTGCTTGCTCTCTCCTTTAACTATCATTATTATTATTGCAGTAAAATACATATAACATAAATTTTACTGTCAATGGCACCCCACTCCAGTCCTCTTGCCTGGAAAATCCCAGGGTGGAGGAACCTGGTGGGCCGCAGTCCATGGGGTCACGAAGAGTCGGACACGACTGGGCGACTTCCCTTTCACTTTTCCCTTTCATGCATTGGAGAAAGAAATGGCAACCCACTCCAGTATTCTTGCCTGGAGAATCCCAGGGATGGGGATGCCTGGTGGGCTGCCGTCTATGGGGTCGCACAGAGTCGGACACGACTGAAGCGACTTAGCAGCAGCAGCAGCAGCAACCACTTTTGAACAAACAGCTCCGTGGCATTAATTACATTCATATCTTTCAAGACTGATATTCTATACCTATTAAATAGTGACTTTCTATTCTACCCCTCCCCCAGGCCCCCAGTAACCACTATTCTAGTTTCTGAATCAAAAAGTTTGATTACAGGAGGTACCTCATATAAGTGGAATTAACGATATTTGTCTTTTTATGTCTGGCTTATTTCACTTCGCATACTGTCCTCAAGTTTCAACCACACTACAGCATGTATCAGAAATTCCCTCCTTCTAAAGGCTGAATTAACATTCCATTGTATGTACATGCCACAATTTCTTGAATTGCTTCCACCTTTTGACTATAGCAATAATGCTGCTATGAACATGGGTATACAGACATTTCTTTAAATCCCTGCTTTCAAGTTTTTGGATACATACCTAGAAGAGGAATTGCTGGATCGTATGGTAATTCTATTTTTTAATTTTTTGAGGAACTGCCGTATTGTTTTCTACAGCAATTGCACCATTCTCACCAACAGGGCACCACAGGAGTTTCAGTTTCTCACATTTTTACCCACACTTGTCATGTTGCTTGCTTGTTTGCTCTTAGTAGCCATCCTAATAGGTATGAAGTGGTAGAATGGGTTTTAAAATATAAAACTTTTTAAAAACTAATATTGCTCAAGCATATTATTTTCAATTCAAAGGGTATTTTCCTCTCCTATTAAGCCACCTTAATCAGAGATAGAAAACTCTGAGAAGGACCAGCAGTGGTAGCACCTTTTGTCCGGGGGTCTAATTCTGCTATTCTGAAAGCAACACAGCTGGAAGGTTCAATTCACTCAATACAAGGCTGTCCTTTAGCTTAGTTTCCTCATCTATATAACAGGAATAATAAAAGTATCTACCTCTTGGAGTTATTATGAAGAGGCAACGAGTTAATTAATATAAAGCATTTAAAACAGGACCTGACATATTGTAAGCTCTGTACTGCTGCTGCTGCTAAGTCACTTCAGTCGTGTCCGACTCTGTGCGACCCCATAGACGGCAGCCCACCAGGCATCCCCGTCCCTGGGATTCTCCAGGCAAGAACACTGGACTGGATTGCCACTGCCTTCTCCAATGCATGAAAGTGAAAGGTGAAAGTGAAGTTGCTCAGTCGTGTCCAACTCTTAGCGATCTCATGGACTGCAGCCTTCCAGGCTCCTCCGTCCATAGGATTCTCTAGGCGAGAGTACTGGAGTGGGGTGCCATTGCCTTCTCTGAAGCTGTGTACAAACACCTATTAAATAAAACAATAAAAAGTTTTCCAGTTTTGTGGATCTTTTGGAGGTGCTGTCTATTACACTAGAAAGAAACATGAACTGATCAAGCCTTTACCGAAAGCCTGTGCGTCTAGGATTGTCCTGGCCACTGGGAAGGACATGGGAGGTGCCCCAGGACTCTCTAGGCCTGTGGCTACTCAGTCAGAACAGTTTCTGAACTTCAAGTTTTAACTTCTCCAGAATTAAACACACAGTTCAGTTTGCCCACCACATTCTGGGTATTGTCCTGGGCATTTGATATGCCATTTCTAATTTTTCCAACAACTTCACAAAGTAGGGATTATTAATATAATGAAATTAAGGTTCTGAGAGGTTAAGTGATTTGCCACCATGATGGGGAGCATGGTGGGAGCTGAGTCTAGGAGGGAGGCAGGGCCAGTTCACCTCAGAGCTTGAGACCCTCAGGGCTAATGAAGATTCATCTTTTACTTAGCCCTGCCACATGCCAGGTCCGGGTCAATCTTCATACATAAGACTCATCATGAGACTCACCATTCATGGAAGAATTCTTCCAGGGAGATATTTTTACAAAGAGGAATCTGAGGCAGAGAGAGGCTAAGTCATCGGTTAGCAAAAACTGGGTTCACTTCAAAGTTTTCAGATACCTGGAAGGGTGGCTAAGCACTACCAGAGGTGTTCAAAACGAGACTTTCTGCATCAAAATCACCTCTGGACTGCGTATCAAAAATGCAGATTCCTGG
Organism: Neotragus pygmaeus; assembly: GCA_006410875.1. Lineage (NCBI taxonomy): Eukaryota > Metazoa > Chordata > Mammalia > Artiodactyla > Bovidae > Neotragus > Neotragus pygmaeus. Next base: position 2,465,917 of record SJYV01054457.1, read on the forward strand.
GCCCCACTCCAGGCCAATCAAATAAAACTCTGCCTAGGATTTTGAAGTTTCAGTAAAGCTTTCCCTGGAGCCTGGACATAAGAATACAATTGCCCACAGAGATTGAAACCATGAAATCAGCATTAAAGAATCCAGGCAAGATATGCCAAGTCACCTCTGAGGGGACATATCAATCTTCCCTTTCCCTCTTAACACCAATCAGACTGACTGTATTAACAAATATAAACGAATAATGAACAGGAGAAAATATCATGACCTTGGCATAGAGAAGCACTTCTTAAACAAGATGCAAAAAGCATAAGCCTTGAAAGAAAAGAACTCAACTATTCAACTGTCTAAAAATTAAAAACTTCTGTACAACAAAAGATGTCATAAAAAAAAGTAAAGACAAGTCAGAGAAGGGGAGAAGATATTTGCATGACATATAATCAACAACAGATTGTATATAACAACAAAAGATTAGTATCTAGAACATATTAAAAAACTTTAAAAAATCAATTTAAAAAGAGGGAGAAATATCTCTGTAGAATAGTGATCAAAGGACATGAAAAGGCAATTAGAAGAAAAGCCTAAACCACAAATAAACATGTGAAAAGGTGTTCAATTTTACCAGGGATAGGGAAATGCAAATTAAAACCACAAAGAGATATTTCAAGGACTGGTTAGGCTGTGCAGCAACTGAAACTTCGACATACACGGGGAGCCAGTGTAAAATGGGATGTGCTCTTTGCAGAGCAGACTGGCAATAGCTAATAATATTTAAGAAGAAAATACCCCCACAATCCAGTAATTCCCTTCCTAGAAAAATTCTCCCGCATGTGCTCTAAGGGACAGATTTTTAAATTTTCACTGTGGCATTTTTTTATACTAAAAAAGGAGGTAGAGAATTCCCTGGTGGTACAATAGTTAGGACTCCGTGCTCTCACTGCTGAGGCCTTGGGTTTAATCCCTGGTTGGGCAGCTAAAATGTTAACCTAAAACAAAAAAAAAATAGCCAATTATTTTTTACCAGCAAAATGAGTTTATTAGGAGCAGCTAAGAACTGCAATTCAGGACATGCAACTATGGGGAACTACATGCCAGTCCAGTAAGGCAAAGGAGAGGAAACTTACAGAGAAGGAAAAGTTGGGAGGGGCTGTTAAAACAAGTTAATTGGAGTAAACAACACGTTTGAGGGAGGGTGACTTTTCGTTGGCTGAGTTGTGACAGACTCTCATTGGCTGAGCTGTTGCCAGGCAAGGAGAAAATCTTTATTCCTCCTGCTGGCACTAGTAAAGTCATGCTACTTTCTGCTGGAGACACAAGGTGCATTTCTTCCTGATGGGATTTGTGTTGATCTGAGTGATGCGTGTGTGAGTGGTCCTCTTCCTGACCTCCTGACCTGATAAATACCCAGGTGGGTAATATGGTAGTTCCATTTTTTTTATTTTTTCAGGAACTTCCATACTGTTTTCTATTGTAACTTCATCAATTTACATTCACATCAACAGTGCACAAGAATTCCCTTTTCTCTACATCCTTGCCAACACTTTTCTTATCTTTTTCGCAAAAACCATTCTAACAGGTGTGAGATGATATTGTATTGTGGCTTTGATTTGCATTTCCCTGATGAGGAGGGATATTGAACACTTTTTCCTGTATCTTTTGGCCATTGTTTTATCTTTGTAAAAATGCCTGTTCAGAGCCTCTGCCCATTTAAAAACCTAGATTGTTTGTTTTTCTTGCTTGAGTTGTATGAGTTCTCTATATATTTTGGATGTTAGCTGCTTATTAGATCCATGATTTGCAAATATTTTCTTCCACTCAATAGGTGACCTTTTCATTTTGCTGGTGGTTTCCTTCGCTGCTCAGCAGCTTTTTATGTTGATGTGGTCTCACTTTTTGATTTTTGCTTTTGTTGGTTTTTTCTTTTAGTATCAAATCAAAAAAATAAATCACTAAGACAATATCAGTGAGCCTGTTTTCTTCTAGTAGTTTTATGCTTTCAGGTTTATAGTCAAGCCTTGAATCCATTTTGAGTTAGTTCTTGTGGATGGCGTAAGATAGTGGTCTAGTTTCATTCTTTTCATGTGGCTGTCTGGCTTTCAGTTCTTCAGAGATTGTCCTTTCCCCATTGTACATTCTTGGCTCCTTTCCTGTAAATTAACTATTATATGTATGGGCTTATTTCTAGGTATTATGTTACATTGATCTATCTATGTGTTGTTGTTTTTAATGCTAATACTATACTGTTTTGATTGCTATAGCTTTGTAAATACAGTTTGAAATCAGGGAATATACCACCTTCGGCTTCGTTCTTCTTTCTCAAGGTTGTTTTGGCTACTTGGGGTCTTATGTGTTTCCATACAAATTTTAGAATTGTTCTGGCTCCATGAAAAATGCCATTGAAATTTTGATAGGGATTGTACTGAATCTATAGATTGCTTTGGTAATAAGGATAATTTAACAATATTAATTGTTTCAATCCATGACCATGGAATGTCTTTCCATTTATTTGTGTTTTCAATTTCTTTTCTCAGTGTCTCATAGTTTATAGTTTACAAGACTTTTACCTCCTTACTTATATTTATTGCTAGGTATTTTATTCTTTTTTTGAAGCAATTGTAAGTGGGATTATCTTCTTAATTTCTCTAATTGCTTATTATTATTGTTGTTTTTGACTGAACCTACACCCCTTGCATTGGAAGCATGGTGTCTCAACCACTGGGCTGCAAGGGGAGTCCCCTGATTACCTGTTATCAGTGTACAGAAATGCAACCTATTTCTGTTTTTTGGGTTTCTTTGGCCACATCACACAGCTTTTGGGATGTTAGTTCCCTAACCAGGGATGGAACCTAGGCCCTTGACAGTGGAAGTGCAGAGTCTCAACCCCTGGACCACTAGGGAACTCCTGATCTCTGTATATTGATTTTGTATCTTGCAACTTTACTGAATTCATTTATTAGTTTTAACTTTTTTTTTGGTGGAGTCCTTGGGGATTTCTATTTATAGCATTATATGTCATCTGCAAATAGTGACAGTTTTACTTCTTCCTTTCCAATTTGGAAGATTTTTATTTCTTTTTCTTGCCTCATTTCTGTGGCTAGGACTTCCAATGCCATGTTGAATACAAGTAGTGAGAATGGGCATCCTTGTCTTGTTCTTGATATTAAAGAAAAAGCATTCAGCTTTTTACCTCTGAGTATAATGTAAGATATGGGTTTGTCATATATGGCCTTGCCTATGTTGAGGTATGCTCCCTGTATACCCACTGTGTTGAGAGTTTTTACCATGAATGGATGTTGAATTTTGTTAAATGCTTTTTGTTCATCTATTGATATGATCATATGATTTTTATCCTTCATTTTATTAATGTGGTATGCCATATTGATTGATTTATGGATGTCAAACCATCCTTAAACCCTTGGAATAAATGGCACTTATCATGGTATATTATCTTCTTAAAAAATTTTTTTATTATTAAAAAAAATTTCTTTGGCTGTGCTGGGTGGCATTGGGGATCTCAGTTCTTAGACAAAGGAACAAACTCGTGCCCACTAAAGTGGAAGTATGGAGTCCTAACCACTGGACCACCAGGGAATTCTCTTTTTTAAAAGTCTTCATTTTATTTTCAAATTAATTTGATCCTTTTAATTATTATTGAATTTGGCTTGTTGATATTGAGAATTTTTCCATTCTATATTCACCAGAGATAGTGATCTGTAGTTTTCCTTTTTTGTGTCTTTGGTTTTGGTATTTTTCTCATTTCTTAAGGTGAAACATCAGGTTATTAATTTGAGATCTTTCTTCTTTTTAATATAGGAACTTAAAGCCATTTCCTCCAAAGCACTGCTTTCATTGCATTCCATAACTTTTGGTATATTGGGCTTTCATTTTTATTCATCTCAAAGTATTTTGTAATTTCCCCTGTGACTTCCTTGACCTACTCGTTGTTCAAGAGAATATTTATATTTTGCACATTTTTGTGAATTTCCTAAATTTCCTTCCGCTATGGATTTGTACTTTCATTTCATTGTGAAATGAAAATACGATCAGAAGCATATTTGTATGATTTCAAGCCTTTCAAATTTATTGAAAAAAATTTTACGGCCTAACATATGCTCTAATACTGGAAAATATTCCATGAGCACTTGAGAAGAAAGTGTATTCTGCTATTGTTAGAGTATTTTATAGATGTGTGCAAGTTGATTTATAGTGTTGTTCAGTTCTTCATTTTACTTGATCTTCTGCCTACTCTTTTCATTATGGAAAATAGGATATTAAATTCATCAACTGTAATGATTGAATTGTCTATTTCTCTTTTCAATTATGACTATCTTGCTTCATGAGTTTTGGGGCTTTGATAGGTGTATATTTATAATTATTATGTCTCCTTTATATATTGGCCATTTTTTAATTATATAATTAAATTAAAATTAATTAATTATATTAAATTAATTAATTATATAATTAAATTAAAATTATATAATTAAATATAATTGCTTTGTCTTTAGTAACAATTTTTATTATAAAGTCCACTTTGTCTGACATTTATATGGACATTTCAGCTCTCTTTTGGTTACTGTTTGCATGGTATGTCTTTTTCCATCTTTTTTCTTTTATCTGCATCTTTGAATCTAAAGTGTATCTCTGGTAGACAGTATATAGTTAGTTCTTTACTCTTTTTGAAAATCTTGGCCTATTGAGTGGAGTATCTAGTCCATCTACATTCAATTACCTTATAAGGTAAGGTTTGGGCTTCCCAGGTGGCTCAGTGGTAAAGAATCCACCTGCCAATGTAGGAGACTCAGGAGATGCAGGTTCGATCCCTGGGTTGGGAAGATCCCCTGGAGGAGGAACTGGCAATCCATTCCAGTATTCTTACCTGGAAAATTCCATGGACAGAGGAGCCTGGCAGTCCATGGATTTTCAGAGTTTGACATGACTGAACAACTGAGCACAATCCCACACAGGAAAGATTTACACCAGCCATTGCTATTTGTTGACTATATGTCTTTTTTTTTTTTTTTAATTTCTCTATTTCTCCATTACAGTCTTCTTTTCTGCTCAGTAGATATTTTCTAAGGTACCATTTTAATTTCATTTCTTCTACTATTTTTTTTGAATTATTTTCTTAGTGGTTTCCTGAAGACTGTAATTCACATCTTGAAACAATCCAGTTTGGAACTGTTCCAAGTTAATTTCAAAATTATTCAAAACTTTGTTTCTACATAGCTCCAATTCCTCCCCTTCCTTTCTGCTATCATTGTCAAGCAAATACATCTTTATATAATATATGACTGTCAACATATATTTTCAATCTTTCACAATTAGTTTATAATTAGTGCTTTATGCAGTTGTCTTTTAAACCAGATTGGAGAGAAAAATGGTTACAAACAAACCATATATATATATATATATATACATATATTTATATATATATACTGTCTTTCATACATACTTATTTAGTTACCTCTTCCAATGCTCTGTATTTCTTCACGTGGATTCAAATTATCCTCTGGTGTTCTTTGATTTCAGTCTGAAGAACTCCTATTAGTATTTTCCATTAGATAGGTGTGCTACTGACAAATTCTCTCAGTTTTTGTATATCTGAGAATGTCATAATTTCACCTTAATTTTTTTTTTTGCTATTTTAATCTAACATTGTATTTTTTCTTACTGTGGCAAAATGTACAGAACATCAGTTCAGTTCAGTCGCTCAGTTGTGTCCGACTCTTTGCGACCCCATCAATCGCAGCATGCCAGGCCTCCCTGTCCATCACCATCTCCCGGAGTTCACTCAGACTCATGTCCATCGAGTCCGTGATGCCATCCAGCCATCTCATCCTCTGTCATCCCCTTCTCCTCCTGCCCCCAATCCCTCCCAGCATCACAGTCTTTTCCAATGAGTCAACACTTCGCATGAGGTGGCCAAAGTACTGGAGTTTCAGCTTTAGCATCATTCCTTCCAAAGAAGTGCCAGGGCTGATCTCCTTCAGAATGGACTGATTGGATCTCCTTGTAGTCCAAGGGACTCTCAAGAGTCTTCTCCAACACCACAGTTCAAAAGCATCAATTCTTCGGTGCTCAGCCTTCTTCACAGTCCAACTCTCACATCCATACATGACCACAGGAAAAACCATAGCCTTGACTAGACGGACCTTAGTCAGGAAAGTAATGTCTCTGCTTTTGAATATACTATCTAGGTTGGTCATAACTTTTCTTCCAAGGAGTAAGTGTCTTTTAATTTCATGGCTGCAGTCACCATCTGCAGTGATTTTGAAGCCCCCCAAAATAAAGTCTGACACTGTTTCCACTGTTTCCCCATCTATTTGCCATGAAGTGATGGGACCGGATGCCATGATCTTTGTTTTCTGAATGTTGAGCTTTAAGCCAGCTTTTTCGCTTTCCTCTTTCATAAAATTTATTATTTTAACCATTTTAAAGTATACATTCTGTGGCATTAAGTATCTTTACATTATTGTGCAACTATAACCACCATCCATCTCCAGAACTTTTTTCATTTTCCCCAGTTGAAACTCTGTGTCCTTTAAACACTAACTCCTCAATCTCTCTTACCCAGTCCCTAGAGAGCACCACCATTCAACTGTCTATGAATTTGCCTGCTGTATGTACCTCATATAAGTGAAATTATACAGTGTCCTTTTGTGTCCAGTTTATCTCAGCATCATGCCTTCAAGGTTCTTCCATAGTGTGTGTCAGAATTTCATTCATTCGTCTGTATATTACATTTTGTTGTCCATTTATCTGTTGATAGGGGCTTCCCTTGTGGTTCAGATAGTAAAGAATCTGCCTGCAATGTGGGAGACCTGGATTCAATCCCTAGGTTGGGAAGATCCCCTGGAGAAGGGACAGGCTATCCACTCCAGAATTCTGCCCTAGAGAAGTTCATGGGATCGCAAAGAGTCGGACACGACTGGGCAACTTTCACAGCTGCTGACAGATCTGGTTTGTTTCCACCTTTTGGCTCTTATGATTAATACTGCTTGAACACTGGCATACAAATATCTTTTGATTTCCCTCTAATGTTTGAAGGATAATGTTGCTGGATATGCAATTCTTGACTGGCAGGTTTTTCTTTCAGAACACTGACTGTGTTCCCACTACCCTTTGGCCTTCATGGTTTCTGAAGAGACGTTAACTGTTAATTTTATTGAGGGCCTTTTGTATGTTACTGTGTTTTTTCTATCATGGTATTTTCCAGGTTTGCTCTTTATTTTTTATTTTCAACTGTTTATTATGAGTCTAGATTTGAACCTCCTTGAATTTATCCTATTTTGATTTTGTAGAGCTCTTGGTTATATAGATTATTGATTTTTGTCTCAACTTTTGGAACTTTTGAGCCATTATTTCTTCAAATATCCTTTCTGCCCATTTCTCTCTCTCTTCTCCTTCTTGGAATATCCTTATGCATATGTTGATATAATTGGAGGTTTCCTACAGGTCTCTGAGATTCTGTTCTTTTTCTCTATCATTTTTCTTTCTGTTCCTTAGGTTGGATAATTTCAATTGACCTATCTTCAAGTTCTCTGATTCTTTTTTTTTTATTACAACTTTATTGAGATATAATTTACATATCACACAGTTAACCCAAAGTATACAATTCAATGGTTTTTAGTATATTCACAGAGTTCTACAACAATTACCATATTAATTTTAGAATCTTTTTTATCACTGAAAAATAAATCCTGTACACATTAGCAGTCACCCCTCGTTTACCCCAAAGCCTCCAGCCATGGGCAACCACAAATCTATTGTCTTTCTCTGTATATTTTCGTACTGTGAACATTCCATGTCTTCAATTTAAAGGATTAGAACAATGGATTTGGCATTGTCACCATACCCAGCCCACCCCCTGCCTGAGTTGATTCAAGTTTTCCTTAATTCCCCCATCACAGAGATACAGGTTTTCTGCCTCTTCTTTTTCCTTTTCATTAATCTGCTTTCCTATTCTTCTCATCCATTCCTTGACTTCTTTTTCCTCTTTGCTTCTCCTCCCTTATTCCTCCTCTTTGTTCCACACTTTTCTTCCACTTCCCTACTCTCTCCCTTGCTCCTCCCACATCTGCTCTAGTGAGGCAACATGACTTAGTGAATGTGCTCAGGTTCTGGCAGCAAGATCTGAGTTTGAATCCCAGCACTGCTGTGTGAGTTTGAGGATGACTGTTTACTCACCTGTAAGATAAATTTAATAACAAGGAACTAGCAGTGTTGTGGTGAGGAATAAATGAAATAATATATGCAAAGAGTGTTACATGCTAAAGGCTCTACATTGAAACATTATCTTCGTTCATTAATATAGTATTATACACCATTAGTTTTGCTATGAATATATTATCATTCTTTTTTCTTACTGTTAAATATTTGTATAATTTACTATCCATTGTTTTAAAGCATCTAATTATTCTATTACTTAGCCTTGATCCTTTTTTTCCTCACTTACCATGGCATGTCTTTTTATTTTTAACTCATTTAAAAAATATTTATATTTATTTGGCTGCACAGGGTATTCATTTAGGCATATGGGACCTTTTAGTTGTGGCATGCGGGATCTAGTTCCCTGACCAGGCATTGAACCAGAGCCCCTTATGTTGGATCACGGAGTCTTAGCCATTGGACCACCAGGGAAGCCCCCCCACTCTCTCTAATTGTTTGTATCCCCTCTAATGTGGAGCTCCTCAAGGGCAGACCATTTGTTGTTCACCCTCAGATGCCAGTGAACAGTGTCCAGACATGACAGGCACCTAAAAACCACTTGCTAAAAGCCAAATGAATGAATGAGAGAAACTCTTCCCACTCAGGGACAAAAGGACATATCCAGAAGGTCCAGGATTTCTGTTTTTGTTCTTGCTTCCCAGACTTCACAATGGGGCATCAGTGTCTCTGTTTTACCATTAGCTAAGGGGTGACCGTGCTATTATTTACAAGAAGTTTTATTATATGAACTTGCTGCTTTACTGAAATGTAGGAGCCTGGCAGGCTGCAGTCCATGGGGTCGCTAAGAGTTGGACACGACTGAGCAACTTCACTTTCCCTTTTCACTTTCATGCATTGGAGAAGGAAATCGCAACCCACTCCAGTGCTCTTGGCTGGAGAATCGCAGGAATGGCAGAGCCTAGTGGGCTGCTGTCTATGGGTTCGCACAGAGTCAGACATGACTGAAGCGACTTAGCAGCAGCAACAGCAGCCAAAAGGAAAATTTTATGTCAATATCATAAGCTGAAAAGCCAATATCACTTGTCTTTGTTCATTAACATAAATATTTGAACTGTCCCAAATTAAAAAAAAAAGAAAAATTCTTAAAGAAGTATTTCAAAAAAATAAAACGAACCCCCTAAAATCAGATTCCATTCTGTATCCCCTAAAGTGATCTTGGGTACCATATTTTGGGACATATTACTTTTCGTGCAGCAGTTTTCCACATCCAACACACTGGCCCTTTACATGACATATGAGAATTTCTGATTTTTTCCTGTCCTCCTTCCCCAGGGTTGAAATGCTATATCCTATGAAAAAGGACATTTTTTTTGGTTTCACCTAATTTGAATTTATTGGGGTCAACTCAGGATGGTACAGTAGAGCCTCCAGGCTTTGGTGCCAGATATGCATTCTGCTGCCCATGGGGGCTTGGCCCTTGATTGCTCTTATTTCACTGCACTCCTCTGTTGCTCACTCCTGGGTGAAGTTGCCATGACCTGCCTCTGAGCACATGAGATTTTTAAGATTTCTATATCTGATTACCCAGAAAGATCAAGATAAGGACTCAGATGAATACTTGGATTCACTGGGGGGGAACATGCATTATTATGTACCATGCCATTGTTTCCAATTAGCCCTGGATTTGTGTTTTATGTTATGGAATATAAAATATCTCTAAACATGCTAAGACAATTTTTTCTTGTAAAATATCCTTTATAATTATATCATTGGTGCTGATATATAATTTCCATTACGCACAAGTTTGCTGAGAGGTTCTTAACTCTGCTTTAGTTTCCATAAAGTGCCTTTTTGGCAGGTGGATTGTTGAATTGGATGCAAATCCTATCTCTATATTAAGTGAAAACTTGTTAAGTCACTTTATTTAGATCAAGGAGAGATTTTGATCTGTTTTTGGAGAGGGTACAGACACTTTTTGATCTCTCCACTTCTGACAGTTATAGAAGGCTGTTTTACGAAGAGAAGCTCAGGAGGTTTGCGTTCATTCACAGGGATAAGTAATGCTGAACACTGGAAGGCCCTCCTCCTTCTGGGAGGCAGACCACCGGGAGCTTAGCACCTGTCCTGTGCTCTGCCAGGGAAGGGACGAAGCCTGCCTGTAACTGTGTCCTCTCCCTGGGGTCCTGCTCTCCGTTCTGCCCCCACTTCCTAGCCCTGGTCACCACAGTTCAGCTCTGGCATGGAATGGCCCCAGCATCATTAGTCCTCACCTCTTGCATAATTTGTTTGAAAAATCTCTGAGGTCTTTGTGAGAGGGACAGTTGAAGTGTCTGGTTACTCTGCCAGTGTCCCAAACTGACAAGTTACTATGGCAAATAAAATAGTCACTAATCTTGAAATATAAAATCTAAAAATTCCATCCAGGGAATCCCCCAGAAGTCCAGTGGTTAGGAACCCATGCTCTCACTGTGAGGGCCCAGGTTCAATCCCTGGTTAGGGAACTAAGATACCATAAGCCATGAGACAAGATTAAAAAATAATAATAAATAAATAAATAAAAATTCCTTCCAGACTTTGAAAGACTACGAGCCAGAAAGTTTTTTGTTTTTTTTTTAAGGGGGCCAGTGATGTCGATGATAAAAGTGGTTTTCTGCTTTCCTCATGTAGGTCTTAAGTGGGTGAGAAGGGGAAGGTGCCTCTTGACACCTTCTGTTTGCATCTGTCCTTTTGAGCACTTTTGCTCCCGGTGACAGCAGCTCAGTGACCACACGAAAGAGCAGAGATACTGCCTGCGATCTGAGTCGTACCTCTGTGCTCACATTTTGGTGTTCACACAGAGTAATTTCTATGAAGAAGAATTCACACGTTCCTCATTAACACACTAGTGATTCCTTCTGCCAACTCAAGATGCCAATGACCCATGTTTCAGGAGGCCACGTTTACCTGGGCTGGTGCCTTTTGTCATTCTGTTTCATCTTCCTGGAAAATCCACTCCCTGTTTCAACTGCACAGCTCAGATGCCATCTTTTTCAGGTTGGTTTTCCATCTCTCCCTGCTTTAAATACCCAGAGCACTCTGTGAGTTTCTTCTAGTGCTTCCCTGACTGATACTGGAGTTCTGTGTGGCCTGTGGTCTCTCCCCACTGGGCTGTGTGCACCCTGAAAACAGGACCCGTGTTCTCTCATATCCTGTATCACAACCTCCATCTTCTCCCCCAGAGGGCTGAGTACATTATTTGTTGAATTAAGCCAAATTGCATCTGTCTTTGTTTTCCTGTTTTCTTTTTTTCCTCCATTTGAAACCTTAGCTTCAGTCATCACTAATTCCTGGATATACCTTCTCTTTCTCCTCATCTACCTCTTCATTTGTTGAGCATTTATCTTGTGTCTTCTAAGTGTCAGGCACTGGACTAGGCACTGGGGCGGGGAGGAAGTGTCACAGTGAACAAAACACTGTTTCAGGTGCCAAGGAACCCTGGTTCAAGGAGAGGGACGGGGGCGGGGGCAGAGGCAGACTTCAAGAGGGCTGAAGGTGCAATTGAGGGAAGCCAGGGAGGGTTTCTCAGGGTGCCACGTCTAAGCTGAGACCCCCTGGCATGCTCATGTATTCCCTCTGCCTGGCCATACCCTTTAAGCCCTGGGACCAAATCCATATGGCTGCCCTCCTCTCCATACCCTTGTCCTGGATGTGCCCTCCTGCTCCTCTGACATCTTGATCTCTCTTTTCAGTGTCTGAGGCCATTGGCATTTGTCCTTAACATTTTTTCCTCATTCTTCCTGGCTTGGTTCTCAGCTCAAGGCAGATGACTTCTGAACCTATGTCTCTAAGCCCATATTTCTTGCCCGAACTACATCGCTACCTGCCTGCTAGATCCAGCCCTCTGGAAATTCTGCTTTCTCAAACTTTGGCACATTTAGAACATGGTATTTTACTTTTGAATCCCAGTTCCTGAGACATTCAGAGGTCTTGGGCTGGAGCTGGGGAGAATGCAGGCTTTTTTTTGTGTGTATCTTTTTACAAAACCTGATACAAAGTTTGCCCTCTTCATGTTCTCCCTCTTACATGTTCTTAGTGGTAGCAAAGTACAATGGCTGGGCTCAAGCACTGAATTATGAGTGTGAGACCCTTCCAAGATCTCTTTTCCTTTGTTATGTGACTGGTAATGTTTCTGACAACAGCTGTTTCCCCAGCCCGGGCCCTTGAATGAGGACATGTGGGGCAGTAGCCTCAGCCAGCTCATGACAGACATGTAGATGGAGTGGAAATAATGTTGTTGTAATAAACTACTGAGATTTGGGTTGTTGGCAACATACCTTATCCTGACTAGCACCCTGCTATGTGGAGTGAAGTCATATTTAGTACCTTTTCTATTTCAAGCATGCCTTTGGGTTTTATAATAGCTCCCATATCCATGTCCACGAACTTTGTAGATGAAATTCCCTAAGGCAATAGGTTTCTCTTTAAACAATGGTTGAAAGTATATACACATTGATGTCACTTGTTTTACACAAACCCTAGTTCAGTTGGTAGAGAATCCGCCTGCATTGCAGGAGATGCAGGTTCAATTCCTGGGTTGGGAAGATCCCCTGGAGAAGGGATAGGCTACCCACTCCAGTATTCTGGCCTGGAGAATTGAATGTCCAGTCCATGGAGTGGCAAAGTCTGACATGACTGAGCAACTTTCACTAACCTGTGTGAAGGGCTTCCCAGGTGGCACCAGTGGTAAAGAACCCGCCTGCCAATGCAGGAGACAAAAAGAGACCTGGGTCCGATCCTTGAGTTGGGAAGATCCTCTGGAGAAGGGCACGGCAACCCACTACAGTATTCTTGCCTGGAGAATCCCATGGACAGAGGAGCCTGGAGAGCTACAGTCCATGGGGTCAAANGAAGGAAATGGCAGCCCAGTCCAGTGTTCTTGCCTGGAGAATCCCAGGGACAGGGGAGCCTGGTGGGCTGCCGTCTCTGGGGTCGCACAGAGTCGGACAGGACTGAAGCGACTTAGCAGCAGCAGCAGCCGTCGCAGCATCAACATGTGAAGATTTCAATTTCTCCATATTCTTGTCAACACTTATTACTGTCCATCTTTTTATTAAGGTCATCTTAGTGAGTGTGAAGTGGTATCTCATTGTGATTTTGATTTGCATTTCCTAATGACTATTGATGTTGAGTATCTTTTCATGTATTTATTCACCATTTGTATGTCTTTTCTGGAGAATTATTCTCTGTCCATTTTTAAGCTGAGTTGTTTTTCTTTTTGTTATTTAGCTATAAGAGTTATTTATATATTCTGGAGACTAGACCATTATCAGATCTACAACTTGGAAACATTTTTTCTCATTTGCTGCATTGTCTTCTTACTTTCTCTTTGAAGCACAGAAGTTTTTAATTTTGAGGAAGTCTAATTTATCAGTTTTCCTTTTGTTGCTTGTGCCTAACCCAAAGTCTTAAAGATTAACATCTATGTTTTATTATAAGAGTTTTATAGTTTTAAACTTTACATTTAGGTCAGTGATCGATTTTGAGTTAATTTTTACTTGTGGTACATGAGAGGAAGGGGTTCAATTTCACTCTTTTAGATGTGAATATCCAGTAACCCCAGGATCATCTGTTGAAATGACAGCATGTAGACTCTTAAAGAAAAAGCGAATGTTACATTTGAAAGAGGCAGAAGAAAACTTAGCCAGTTCTTCTGACTTCATGTTTNTGAGAGGAAGGGGTTCAATTTCACTCTTTTAGATGTGAATATCCAGTAACCCCAGGATCATCTGTTGAAATGACAGCATGTAGACTCTTAAAGAAAAAGCGAATGTTACATTTGAAAGAGGCAGAAGAAAACTTAGCCAGTTCTTCTGACTTCATGTTTTCCTTTGGGGCCACCTGATGAATAGTCACTCTGAAGTCAAGTGCTATGGTGTTCATGACCAACTGACCCCATCTTTCAAGGCTCATCTCCTCTATTTCACACCAATTTCCTTCATCTTCTAGTGCACATAGAACAGAACAGAATCTCCATGAAAGGTCCCTATAGGTCTAGCCTGACCCAGTCTTTGAATATTTCTCATGGAATCGTGGATCAACTTCTGCCCTCTCTCTGTTTAGATACCTCCTAGTAAGAGGAAACTCACTAGTTTCTAAGTTATAAAGTTCAACTGATGGATGGCTTGATAATGATAATAATAGCAACAACAACACCAACAACTATTTTTTAAGCCCTTTAATTTTGATGATACATCATAGTTTAATTCTTATAACAACCACTCTCTTGTTTTCCTGTTGCAGCAACCCTGGAAGCAATGGTTGGACATGGTGGAGCAATAAGATGAAAGGTGTCTGGATTCACTGCTATTTGCCCTAAATTCACTGCAGGGCAAATAGCTACTTTGGCCTGCATTTAACCTTGCTTGAGCAAGATACAAATTTCATGTTAGGCCTCTGAGACTTCAAGGTTGGTTTGTTCTTGTAGTGTAGACTAATCCCATCCTGAGTGTTAACGCCGAGTACTATAACTGCTTCCATTTATTTTCCTCTTGATAAGAGTTCTGCTTTCTAGTGTTATACAGGTGTACACAAGCATATGCCACACAATCTCAGTTTCTGATTCTTGCCATATTGTTTTATTTGTTATTTTATCCTGTGTGCTGATCTCATGGCACTGATTAGTTATAATCTCCTTAGCAGGTCAGAGATTATGTTTTATACTTCTTCTTTATCCTGGCTGCTCCAGGTACAAAATTAGTGCTAAAGCAGTGCTAGTTAACTGTTGAATCTATATTACCCATGAAAAACTATTTATATTTACTCTGGGTTTAAAAGGTTAATATTCATTAGACTTTTAAATTCAGTTGAAGGCTTTCTTCTATTTATAAGTCTAGCATATTTTAGTGATTACTTTAAAAATAATTTGGTCCCATTTATAGATTCTGTTAAATACTTTGAACTATTTAAAACAGCATTTATAAATGTAATATACTCTATTTCCTTTTAAAAGTATTTCAATTATTTAACTGATAAACCCTTCGAAGTACCTAAGTAATTTTTATAAATCTAATAAATTTTAAAAATACATATGGTGAACTTAATTCTTCTGAAATGTTTCACTACAATATATAAACTTGGTAAGATTTCTACTTAAAAATTATAAATCTAATCAATTACCTGATTACACATTTTTAATACAAACACAAACTTATAGAAACTTTGGAAGCACAATTTAAAGAACTTTTTTTTCCAAACCATTTGAGAGTAAGTTGCCAATCTGATGCTCCATCACTTCTGAATATTTCGTGTGTGTTTTTCTACAAACAAGGACATTCTCCTGTGTAACCACAACAGAGCCATTAACATCAGGAAATGAACACTAATATTTCACCATTAACCTCTCAGACTTCAAAAGAATTTTGTCCATAGTCCTAATGATGTCCTTTATAGCACGCAAATCAAACTCAGAATCATGTGTTCACTCCTAGCCCTAGAATCATTTCTTCCTCCAAGAAGCCATGGAAAAAGTAGTGTTTAGAAGCCAAGATCTGGGCCTTAGGTGAGCTCTCTGCCACTGGGATGCTGCTGCTCCTGGGTCCTTGCAGTAAGACAGAAATAGAGGGAATTCTAGCTTCCATTATGTTTAACATGTTTCTTTATTTGACTCATACCTTGGTACATAATCAATCTTCCCCACCTGGGCTACCTCTTCTATTCTCTGCTGAGATTCTGATTCTCTACCCTGAGCCTCCCTGCAGGGCTCCCCTCTCATCCTGCTGGGGCTCTGATGCTCAGCCTTGGGCCACTGCAGCCCCTCACTCTGAAAGCACGACCAATTCTCATTCGAGGTAGCTGTGCCCTATAAAGTTGGCACAAACACTGAGTTAGTGAACTACTCTTCAGGGAAATACAGAATTAGGTTCCCGAGAGCTTCTGGTCATAATGGTTTGTCACCTGATCCATACATACCTAGCTTTATGTGTATTTCTGTTTAAAGTACTTTATTTAATAGATACTGTTGATTCACTAACACTGAACTCACAACCAGTGGCACTGTAATCCATTCCTGCATGAAGTTTATCTTCATGTTTTCCCTGTGAGGCACCTTGGAGCCTTCCTGCTCTCAGGAAGAGTGGACAGCACTTCAGGACTACACTTGAGGAACTGACCATTTTAAAAAGAGAAAACAGCAACCAAAGGAGTAAAAATGTAAAGAGCTGGCACTTAATACAGCCAGAAAGCACACTTTTTTAGAGTTGAAAGCTGAAACAAGGAGGCATCGCACCAACTTGCTCGGCCTCAGCTGAGAAGGTGAGCTTGTGGTAACTCAGACTTTTCACCTTTGTAACCACTTGCCCAGGCTCACAAGAGCCAGCTGCGCAAGCGCTTCCCAACCCCACATTCTGCGCCTCCACCAAGCAGTTTGAAATTGACCATGGTGGGTGTATTTACACCACAGAAATCTGCACATGCTACAAGCCAGGACTTTTTTTTGAGAACTGGTTGTTAAGCTTTAACCATCACACCATGGCTGGAACCCCATTTATAGCTGCTATACCGATAACTTCAAAACCCCAAAAGGGACAGCTCACGTAGCCAGAGACCCTTCCAGCCCCTACTCACAAATGTCTCCAACCCTTCTATCACCTGTGCGGATACTGCATTTCTTTGTCTCTAAAGAGTGGTCTCCAGCCTTTTTGGCACCAGGGACCGACTTTGTGGAAGGCAATCTTTCCAGGGACTGGGGATGGGGGGATGGTTTCAGGATACTTCAAGTGCATTATGCTTATAGTGCACTTTAATCTAATGCTGTTGCTGATCTGACCAGAGGTACTGGTCCACAGTCCAGAGGTTGGGGACCCTATCTTAAAATATGTAACCTTTGGAATTCCCTGGTGGTCTAGTGGTTAGGGGCCTTCCCTGGTGGCTCAGATGGTAAAGCATCCACCTGTAACGTAGGAGACCCTGGTTCGATTCCTGGGTCAGTAAGATCCCTGGAGAAGGGATGGGCTGCCCACTCCCGTATTCTTGGGCTTTCCTGGTGGCTCAGCTGGTAAAGAATCTGCCTGCAATGCGGGAGACCTGGGTTCAGTTCCTGGGTTGGGAAGATCCCCAGTATTCTTGCCTGGAGAATTTCCATGGATTCTCCTCTCCCAGAGCAGCCTGGTGAGCTACACTCCATGAGGTTGCAAAGAGTCAGACATGATTGAGTGACTAAGCACAGCACAGCACAGCCAGTGGTTAGGACTTCATGCTTCCCACTGCAGGGGACACGGGTTTGATCCCTGTCGGAGAACTAAGATCCTATATATATACTGCACGGTTTGGGAAAAAAAAAAAAGTAACTTCAAATCTAAAGATTTAATTTGATGGATTCCCGTCTTCTTTCACCTTCCTAGGACTGCACAACTCTTACAACAAAGGAAATAAAATCTGATTGAGTCTAGGCCATTTTTCTCAGCTTTGTCCCATTCAGTCATGACCTTCAGGTCATTCTACTTCCCCACCCCCCCTCTCCCCAGCATCCAGCCCGGAATCCTCATGTTATAAACTTTCCTCATTTCTCTTTTCCTGTTTAGGATCCAGATGAAGGCTCCTTTTGCAGAAAGCCCCCTGGCTTGACAGCTTGCAGCACAGGCAGCCCCTCCCCCACCCGCAGGTCTCCTTAAGCAGAGTGAGCCAGTTCCCTTAACACCTGGCACCAGCATGTGGACAAAGAACTCATGCTGCTGTGCTGAGCCTGGTGACTGAGGCTGGAAAACTGTAGTCCAAGTTGTTAAACCCAGATTCAGGTAGACAGCCAAACAGGGCCAAGGCCGCCCTGAATCTGGGTTTTGGCAGACAGAGCAGTTTCCCCATCTGTGGAGCCTTAGTGTGGCCTTTCTCTCTAGGAGGCAATGCCAGTATAATTTATTGGGCCATAATTGTTGAAAGGAACAGTCCTTCAGGCCATTCATTCAGGCCAAAAAATGTTTCTTTATTGAGCATTCTCAGTGTTCTCAGCCTTGTGCTATGTGGGGAGCGCGTGTGTGTGTGTGTGTGTGTGTGTTGAGGGGAGACTCACAAAAAAAGGCCAAGATCCAGTCCCTCTTCTGTAGCTTACCAGTCAAGCAACAACAGAAAGCAGAACATGCTAAGGCCAGGTAAGTGGTAGAAAGAGTAAATGCTAAAGAATTAAAAAGAACTTCTCACAGTAGACTTGAATTTCACAGGGTTTTAAGGATGAATGGGATTTAGTGAATGGCAAGATGAATGCTTCTTACCTAGGAGATGAGCTCTTAGAATGAATACAAAAGGTCCTGGGACACATCCAGGGAGTGGCAAGTTGTAGGTAGAGAGTTCCTAAGGTGAAGGCCCGTGGGGGAAGTTCTCCAGAAGGAAGAGCTGAAGCTGTGGACAGATAGGAAGTGGGAGAGAACCTTAAATCACAGGCAAAGGCATGTGAACTCCATTCTGCAAGCAAGAGGAAACGTTGAAAGTTTTCAAGGAGAGGAACAGCATAATCTGGTGTGTGTCATATGGAGGCAAAATTGAGATTTCAACTCTCACCATTGGAGCTATTTTCTCTAAGAGGAGCTTTAGCAATATGCCAAGGTTTCCAGGCTGAGGGGGTCCCTAGTGAAGGACAAAGGCTGGAGATATTTCCAGCTTCCAACTGTGCTCACTGGGTTGTTCTTACTGTCCAGTCATTACCTACAGAATGTGTCGGATATAATAATGTGATTCATATTAATAACAAACTGCTAAGTATATAACCATAAAAGTAATAAGTGTAGGTAAAATTTATTGAACGATTCTTATGTGCTAGACCCTGAGCTAAGCAACCTATAGGTATGATTTCGGAGAAGGCAATGGCACCCTACTCTAGTACTCCTGCCTGGAAAATCCCATGGACGGAGGAGCCTGGTAGGCTGCAGTTCATGGGGTCGCTGAGGGTCGGACACGACTGAGCGACTTCACTTTCACTTTTCACTTTCATGCATTGGAGAAGGAAATGGCAACCCACTCCAGTGTTCTTGCCTGGAGAATCCCAGGGATGGCGTAGCCTGGTGGGCTGCCATCTATGGGGTCGCACAGAGTCAGACACGACTGAAGTGACTTAGCAGCAGGTATGATTTTGTAAAATACTTACGTTAACTCTCTTTAGTAGGCACTATCATCCTCATTTTACTTAGAGAAAACTACAGCACAGAGAAGTGAAGGAATTTGCCCCAAAGTCACACAGCCAGGAAGTAGAAGGGAAAAGATGAGATCCCAGCAATGCCTGAACTCTGCCTACACTATATGTATTCCCTTCTAAAATGAAACACTTCCTTTATGGAGCAGTCCCCAGGGTATCTGGGCAAGATGGCAAATGAGGGCTGGATATCATTCCAGATACATGACTTAATAAGTGGTTGAAGGACCACATTCAGAGGGAGCTGGGGAATGAATTCAGAATGCCTCCGAGGGTAGTTTCTAGTGATGTCACAGCCTCTAACTGTTCAGTTAGTTTAGTGTGGAATTAATTGATTGCACACTGATGGCCCACAGGACACCTGTTCTATAGATACTTTTATCCCATATGCTGGTAAAAAATAGTCTGTGTTTTGAAATCAGTAGACTTAAAAAAAAATTCAGAATTCCAGATTTTAAAAGAAGCTGGTGATCAGGTCATAGTGTATTTGCATTCCTGTAGAGCAACAGTCAGCTGAAGTAAGTAGTAGCTGCTCCTCTGCCAAGGGACTCTTGTTCCCCTGTTCACAGAGCCCACATCACTCACAGAGTGTACACTTAAAACCAGCCCCATTGATCCACTCCTGGGCCTCTACAGATATTTGACTTTTGAAGTCCTGATGACAGATGCTTTCCCAAATTATCACAGATGAAGTGAAGGTGAGAGGGATAGCAAGAAAATGGATAAAAACATCAAGATCCAGAAAGATCTAGTTAACAGATGTGCATCTTTAATAGAGATAAACGTCTTGTAATTTTCCATTACAAGATAAACCTTTAATAGAGATAAATGTCTTGGAATTGTCTATAAAGTGACTGTATTAGTGGGGACACAGAGATATGGCTTAACAGTAGTAAGCTTACAAAAAAGCCCCACAAGTTTTAGCTGATGAAAGCCTCAATGTGAATCAATAGTATAATGTGAGTATCAAAAAAGGCTGTGATTTTAGGCTACATTAATAAAAGTATAGGACAAATATTTGGCTTCCCTGTAACAGGGATTAGATGTACTGCAGAGCCTCCCAGGAAGAGTATGAATTAATTTCGCAGAGTAGAGCCTAAGTGAGGAGAGACATTGGCACAGTGTTAGGAAGCTGCTCAAAGCCACTCAGAAACAGAAGGGCTGTTCAGGGGGTAGTGTGTTCCCTGGAAACTGTGTTCAAGCATGAGCAGAATGACCACTGGGTAAAAAATGGGGCAGCAAGAGAACCATCAGAGGATGGTGGGTCCTAAAAAAAAAAAAAAATCTCAGGTCCATTTTGATGCTCAACATTCCATGATTCCAGGTACTAGATGTCTCTTTAAAGAAAGGAAAACGAGTATTAACCTATTTGTGCCATTTCATATGTGGGTGGGTGCTAGTTTAGAAGAAACACTGGTTAACTGTGACAGCATATGGCAATATCTCTGAGAGCCAAGCAGGCCCGGCCCTAATTTCATCATCTGAGGTCTTCAGATGTAAGTTGGGCTGAAGGTGGCATTTTGTTCCATCACCTGGGTTTGTGGGATGGCTGAACTTGCAATGGAAACATGACATACACTGAGGAGAAACACAAGTTTTGAAGATTGACAGCTGCCACGTACAAACAGTTTGCCAGTCATTGCGGGGCGCGGTAGGGGTGGGGGAGCTGCATAGTCTCAAATCAAATCTGGAAGTCTGCTCTCTGACAACACTTGGTAACCACTGGGCAGGCAATGAGTCTGCAGTATCCAATGCACATAATCAGCACACAGGAGGTGATGCTCTGGAAAAGAACACAGGCTCTGGAGTCAGACACCCTGGGTTCAAAGCAGGATCCAGGTTACTCATGTGTAAAATGAGGATAATAACATCTATGTACAGAACGATTTATATATATATAATATACATAAATATAATATAAATATATTTTATATATATATATATATATATATATNTGGCAATCTTGATTCCAGCTTGTGCTTCTTCCAGCCCAGCATCTCTCATGATGTACTCTGCATATAAGTTGAATAAGCAGGGTGACAATATACAGCCTTGACGTACTCTTCCAGTGTTATTAACATATAATTGCCATATAGTAGTGTATAAGTTTTAAGGTATACAGCCTCATGATCTGACCTGCATACATGATTATAAAATGATAATCATGATAAGTTTAATGAACATCCATCTTCTCACGTGGATACAAAATTAAAGAAATAGAAAAAAATTTTTTCTTATGAGAACTCTTCAGATTTTCTCTCTAAATAACTTCTCTCTCTAAACATAAATACATATATAATGTTTAGCAGTGTTAATTATATTTATTATGTTGCACATTATATCCCTATTGCTTATTTATCTTTTTTCACTGATGTATATATTTTCATTACAATATTAGTTTCAGATATATAACATATTGATTTAAAATTTTATAAGTTATATTCCATTTACAGTTATTTTAAAACATTGACCTTATTTCCCTGTACTGTACAATTTATCTTTGTAGCTTACTTATTTGATACATAGTAGTCTGTGCTTCTTAGTCCCCTGCCCCTATCATTCCCCATCCACTTTCCTCTCCCCACTGATGACGCCAGTTTGANTTTTATAAGTTATATTCCATTTACAGTTATTTTAAAACATTGACCTTATTTCCCTGTACTGTACAATTTATCTTTGTAGCTTACTTATTTGATACATAGTAGTCTGTGCTTCTTAGTCCCCTGCCCCTATCATTCCCCATCCACTTTCCTCTCCCCACTGATGACGCCAGTTTGATCTCTATATATGAGTCTATGTTTTGTTATATTCATTTTATTTGTTTTATTTTTTAGATTCTGTATAGAAGCGATACAGTATTTGTCTTTCTGTGACTCACTTCACTGATTTTGATAATCTCTAAGACCATCCTTGTTGCTGCAAATGGTATTATTTTCTTCTTTCTCGTGGCTGAGTAATATTCCATTATATATAGGTACCACATCTTTTTCCATTCCTCTCTCGATGGACATTTAGGTTGCTTCCATGTCCTGGCTATTGTAAACAGTGATGCAATGAACTTTAGGGTGCATGTACCCTTTTGAATTACAGTTTTCTCCATATATATGCTCAGGAGTGGGATTGCTGGATCCTATGGTATAGCTCTATGTTTAGTTTCTTAAGGAAGCTCCATACTGTTCTCCATAGTGGCTGTACCAATTTACATCCCCACGACCAGTGTAAGAGGGTTCTCTTTTCTCCACACGCTCTCCAGCATTTACTCTTTGAAGTCTTTTTGATGGTGGCCGTTCTGACTGTGTAAGGTGACATGCCACTGTAGTTCTGATCTGCATTTCTCATTGATCTGTGATGTTGAGCATCTTTTTATCTGACTCTTGACCATCTGTTGGTCTTCTTTGGAGAAATGTCTATGTAGGTCTTCTACCCATCTTTTGTTTGGGTTGCTTTTTTTGTATTGAGCTGCATGAGCTGTTTGTAAACTTCGGAGATTAATCCCTTGTCAGTCACATCTTTTACAAATATTTTCTCCCATTCTGTGTGTTGTCTGTTCATTTTGTTTATGGTCTCCTTTGCTGTGCAAAAGCTTTTGAGTTTAATTAGGTCCCATTTTTTTAATATGGGACCACCCAAGATGGGTGGGTCATAGTGGAGAGTTCTGATAAGACGTGGTCNGGAAACTTGTCTAAGCAATCTATCTAGGATAGCATCTTTCCCCTTGTCCTGATTTATCTTTCTTACCCTGAAAACCACACAATACATGATGTAATTATTTATTACTGTTCCTGTCTCACTGTGTGTGTGCTCCAGGATAGCAAGGGGCCCATCCCCAGGACCTGGAACTTGTTGGTATATATTAGGCCTCAAGGAACATTTCTTGGGTTGTGTGGTTTACAATGGCTTCCTGGATAGCTTTATTGCTTCCCAGAAAAGTTCTACCCTAAATCACGCTGAGTTCACCCTGAGTAATGGGTCTGTAGCCAAAAGCAATTCCTAGACAGAGAACGCTACCCACTTGGCACTGGGACGGGCCTGTTTTGTGCTTGGCTCTTCTACCTTTTGCTTCTCTGCTGCTGCTAAGGCTAAACAGTAACGGGCAGAGATGCAGAACAGGCGCAGAGGCATCTAAAAGAATGAGCCGCTGACTCACATAATGGGGGACGGGACCAAGTGTCCTGCTTTTATGGAGCCACACAGAATAATCCTCGGTAATAGGCAGAACTTACTTACCATCCTGTCTTTCAACTGTCCAATTGTCTAGCACCGCAGAGCTGGTAAAGCTGTTTATAGATAGGCTTTCATACCCAAGCAAGGAAAGAGTCTACTTTTGACTGCACCACTGAAGGTAAGACTTGAATGTGTCTCATCAATACGCAGCCACTGCAGTTCATTCACACGGACGATCACGTTCACTCCTCTGGCCCTTTGCAGGGCTGGGTCCCTTGAAGCAATTCTTCATCAGCAGTTCACATCTATCTAAACTTGTATTTCAAAGCTGTGTTTGGCATAGAGATAAACTTAACTGGTTTGAAGGGTTGTTTTGTGTGTTGGCATTTGGCCTTGCTGGGCAGTGGGCGCTTTTGAGCTGACAATTCAAACAGCTATCTTCTGATGGAAAGTGGTTACATGGATAGGGCTGTGGGTCAAACGAAGAAACATTTTTGGATTAATATGAATGGAATGTTTTGTTTTTTTTGCATGACATTGATTTTAAAAATCTGATAAGAGAAAGCAGCTCACAGGGTGGGGGAGTGAGGGCTGAAAAATAACATTTGGACTTTAAGATGATTAACTCAGCACTCAGCTATATTATGTATCCTCCATGTGTCCTTCACAACTGGCAGCTTGTGTCACACGTGCAAGCATTTCTCCTTGTCACTAGGGCTTGCCGGCTCTGGGCACAGAATCGGATGGTGAGTACCCCCTGGAAACTCCTTTCCTTCAGGATGCGGGGTGGTGGAAATGTGGTGAAAATATGTGTTTGGTGATTCAGCGGCATTTACTGCCCATTTTCTGAACTATAAAAATGGCTGAGGCCCAGACAGGAGACAGGCGGAGATCATGACCTTTTATTAAGGACCTTCCGGCAGGTTAGAAACCAACTCTGGAGCAAGCATACACACCTTTGTGCCACCTACCCTGACTCACTCAGTAAGACGGTGGGTCCAAGAGTCATTCTCCTGGCTCTAGAAAGTGCGTGACACAGGATACTCCATAATGATTGCTTAAAAGAATTAAATGATCACAAAACAGAATTTCAGAAATGGAGGGACTTCAGAGATCAAGTCCAAGAACCTGATTTCCTAGAGAGGTGTGTGAAGAGCTGAAATAATCTGCCTAAGATCCCATAAGGCTGACAGCCACCAACAATCAGGGCTTTTGGTTCCTTGCCAGACCTTTTTCCACTAGAAAAACAAACATTTCAGAGCTGGAAGTGGTCTTGGCACTCGTGAAATCGCTTTATGTTTTGTGTGTCTGTGTGTAAATGTGAGAATGTTTTGGGTCACAACTGATTTCTTTCAGTTTGTGGTATAAAAAAAGAAAAAAAGCAAGTTGTCTTTCTAATGCTCTCATTTTATAGATGAGAAGACTGAGGTCGAGTCAGGACTCATTCTCCAGGAACTAAACCTGGGGTTTTCCTGAGTCAAAGTGCCAGGCTCTCCAGAGCTTAGCCAAAGTGCCTGTTGGGAGGTGAGACTATGTCACCCAAGGACAGTAAAACACTCCACGAGGACCTTCAGCTTGCGGCAGTGTTTAGCACAGTCAGTACTCAGAAAGTGTTGAATGAACATCGTACTAAGGGTATTTTGAGGTGGGCCATGTAAAGAACAGCTACAACATTACAATGTCAAAATATACTTTTAGCAGAACACTTACATCTGTGTACATTTATTTCAATATGTTGCTGCTGTTCAAAATGCTTTTGAAAGCTTTCCTTTGGCATTTCCTCCTGAGTTCCTGAAGTCCTATAAAACCAAGGTCTCATTACTTTAGAGCCACATCTTCTTTTTGACCTAAACACAACTTTTTTAGTAAAATTTCCTATCATGTTCATCATATTTTATTTATTCAAAGATGTTTTAGTTCAGTTCAGTTCAGTTGCTCAGTCATGTCCTACTCTTTGCCACCCCATGAATCGCAGTATGCCAGGCCTCCCTGTTCATTACCATCTCTCGGAGTTCACTCAGACTCACATCCATTGAGTCCGTGATGCCATCCAGCCATCTCATCCTCTGTCGTCCCCTTCTCCTCCTGCCCCCAATCCCTCCCAGCATCA
>SJYV01054457.1:2493394-2597341 GCA_006410875.1 Neotragus pygmaeus
CTACATTTCATACTGCCAACATTTTATCCTTGTTTTTGGTTTAGCTTTTCATTCTTTTAAATTAAATCTGTTTCAAAGTTTTATGCAGGCAAATCTATGTACCTTTTATGATTTTTGCTTTGAAAGACATTTATGACTCAAAATTATATAAGCACTTTCTATATTTTCTTTAAGGTATTCTAAAAAAATAACTCTATTTGAAAATTTATATTGATAATTGGTATGCAGTGGAAACTCTAGCTTAATTTTTCCAAAGAGAAACTAACTATTCCAGAACTCTTTGCTTGAATAATATTTTCCCTCTCTGATTTTTAAATTGACATATCTTGTTGTATTAAAGTATACAGCATAATGATTCAGATTTGTAAATACTGCAAAATGATCACCACAATGAGTCTAGTTAACATCCATTACCATAGGTACAGATTTTTTTTCTTTTGAAGAGAACTTTTAAGATTTACTCTCTTAGCAAATTTCAAGTATGTAATACAGAATTATCAACTATAGTCAACATGCTGTATGTTACATCCCCATGACTTACTTATTTTATAACTTGAAGTTTATAAAGGTCCATCTAATCAAAGCTATGGTTTTTCCAGTAGTCATGTATGGATGTGAGAGCTAGACTATAAAGAAAGCTGAGTGTCAAAGAATTGATGCTTTTTAAGTGTGGTGTTGGAGAAGACTCTTGAGAATCCCTTGGACTGCAAGGAGATCCAACCAGTCCATCCTAAANTTACATCCCCATGACTTACTTATTTTATAACTTGAAGTTTATAAAGGTCCATCTAATCAAAGCTATGGTTTTTCCAGTAGTCATGTATGGATGTGAGAGCTAGACTATAAAGAAAGCTGAGTGTCAAAAAATTGATGCTTTTTAAGTGTGGTGTTGGAGAAGACTCTTGAGAATCCCTTGGACTGCAAGGAGATCCAACCAGTCCATCCTAAAGGAAATCAGTCCTGAATGTTCATTGGGAGGACTGATGCTGAAGCTGAAACTCCAATACTTTGGCCACCTGATGCAAAGAAATGACTGGAAAAGACCCTGGTGCTGGGAAAGATTGAAGGAGGGAGGAGAAGGGGACAACAGAGGATGAGACGGTTGGATGGCAGCACTAACTCAATGGACATGAGCTTGAGTAAGCTTTGGGAGTTGGTGATGGACAGGGAAGCCTGGCATATTGCAGTCCATGGGGTCTCAAAGAGTCGGACACAACCGAGCAACTGAACTGATGACTGATGATACCTTTTAACCTTACATAGGCTATAGAATGTAAACATGATTTTATATGTACCAGAAAACCAAAAAAATTCATGTCGCTCACTTATTGTGACTTTCACTTTATTACAGTGGTCTGGAACTGGATGCATAGGATCTCCAAGGTATCCCTGTATACATATGTGCATATATATTTGCATGTATGTACATGTGTATATATACATATATATATCACCCGGAATAAACTCTATAAAAACTTTGTAAAAAGTTTTTCTTAACCAGTTTTACCCACTGCTACTCTATCTCTGATTTAAATGCTATTTTTATCATATACTAAACACATGTATATACTAATACTTACATCTGTTTCATGGCTTTAAATTTTATTTTACTTATCTGTCTATTCTATACCAAATCTTGCTTCATAACAAATTTAAGAATTAAAAAAGTAAAATATTAGTTCAAGGTGTACAACTTGTTGATATGATATTCATATACGGTAGAAAATTATCACAATCAAGGTAACTGATATAATCATAACTTCACATAGTTACTTTTTTCTTTTCTCTTTTCTTTCTTTTCATATTTCTGGTAAGAAAACCTAAGATCTACCCTCTTAGCAATTTCAACTGTAGAATACAGTAAACTACAGCCACATTGTTATTCATGAATTTATCTCTTTTAATGTACCTTGGTAAAGTTTTGTTCTTTCCTTCAGGTAGATCTTCATACATTTTAAGTTTTTTATAAAGTTTATTCTTGGTGATATATATATATACACATGTACATACATGCAATATACATATATGCACATATGTATACAGGGATACCTTGGAGATCCTATGCATCCAGTTCCAGACCACTGTAATAAAGTGGAATTCACAATAAGTGAGCGACATGAATTTTTTTGGTTTTCTGGTACATATAAAATCATGTTTACATACTATAGCCTATTAAATATACAATAGTATCATGTATAAAAATGTACATATCTTTATTAAAAATACTTTACTATTAAAAAGTGCTATCATATGATCCTTGAGTGAGTAGTAATCTTTTCACTGGTGGAGCGTCTTGCTTTGATGCTGATCACTGCTGACTGATCAGGGTGGTGGTTACTAAACGCTGGTGTGGCTGTGGTAATTTCCTAAAATAAGGCAACACCAAATTTTGTCACATCAATGGACTCTTCCTTTCACAAATAATTTCCTGTAGCATATGATGCCATTTGGTAGCATTTTACCCACAGTAGAACTTCTTTCAAAACTGAAGTCAATCTTCTCAAGCCCTGCTGTCGTTTTATCAAGTTTACCTAATAGTCTAAATCCTTTGTTATCATTTCAAGTTTTACCATTAAGGTTTTATCATGAGGTTGCAGCAATTCAGCCTCATCTTTAGGCTCTACTTCTGTTCTGGTTCTCTTGCTATTTTCATCTGTAGTTACTTCCTTTATTGAAGTCTTGAACCCCTCAAAGTCATCCATGAGGGTACAAACCAAATACTTTGAAACTCCTGTTAACGTTGATATTTTGACTTCTTCCCATGAATCACAATGTTTTTAATGGAATCTGAAATGGTGAATCCTTTCCAGAAGGTTTCAGTTGACTTTATCCACATCCATCAGAGGAATCATTATCTATTGCAGCTATAGCCTCACAGAATGTATTTCTTAAATAATAAGACTTGAAAGTCAGTCACTCGTTGATCCAAGGATTGTAGAAGGGATGATGTGTTAGCAGTCATGAAAACAACACCAATCTCTTTGTACATCTCCATCGGAGCTCTTGGGTGACCAGGTGCATTGTCAGTGAGCAACAGCATTTTGAAAGGAATCCTTTTTTCCGAGTAGGAGGTCTCTAGAGTAGACTTCCAATATTCAGTAAACCATGCTGTAAACAGATGTGCCATCATCCAGGCTTTGCCTTCCACTTGTAGAGCACAGGTAGAGTGGACGCAGCATCATTCCCCAAGGGCCCTAGGACTTTCAGAATGCCAAGTGAGCACTGGCTTCGACTGAATGATACCAGCTGCACGAGCTCCTAGCAAGAGCCTGTCCTTTGAAGACCTGAAGCCAAGCATTGACTTTTCCTCCCTCGCTATGAAAGTCCTAGGTAGCATCTTCTTCCAACAGAAGCCCGTTTCATCTATATTGAAAATTTGTGGTTTAGTTTAGCCACCTTCATGCATTATCTTAGCTACATCTGCCGGTTAACTTGCTGCAGCTTCTATATCAAGACTTTCTGCTTCACTTTGAATTAATGCTTTTATGTTACAGAGATGGCCTCTTTCCTCAAACCTCAAGAACCAACCTCTCCTAGTTTCAAAATTCTCTTCTGCAGCTTCCTCATCTCTCCCAGCCTGCACAGAATTGAAGAGAGTTAGAGTCTTGCTCTGGATTAGGCTTCGGTTTAAGAGAATGTTGTGGCTGGTTTGATTTTCTATCCAGACCACTAAAACATTCTCTGTATGAGCAATAGGCTGTTTTTCTTTCTTATCATTTGTTTTCTCTGGAGTAGCACTTTTAATTTCCTTCGGGAATTTTTCCTTTGCATTCACAACTTGGCTAACTGTTTGGCTCAAGAGGCTTAGCTTTCAAGCTGTCTCGGCTCTTGACACACCATCCTTACTAAGCTTAATCCTTTGATTTAAAGTGAGAGAGGTGACTCTTCCCTTCATTTGAACAGTTAAGAGACAATTTTAGGGTTAGTAATTGGCCAAATTTCAATATTGCTGTGTCTCAGAAAAGTCCAAGAGGAGGGAGAGAGATGGGGGAATGGCCAATTGGTGGAGCAGTCAGAACACACAAAACATTTATCAGTGAAGTTCAGCATCTTACATGGGTGTGTTTGTAGCATTCCCCCAAACAATTACAATAGTAATATTTAAGATCACTGATCACGGATCACCATAACAAACAATAATAATAAGGGAAAAGTTTGAGATATTGTAAGAATTACCAAAATGTGATGGAATAAAGTAAACTGCAATAAAACAAAGAATAAATTTTTATGTATTTATGTAAATTATATTTATGTATTTATGTACATTTTAATATTTATATGTATACATTTTATGTATTTATATAAAATTTCTATAATTGCTACTTGAATGGGATATTTATCATCTCATTTTATTTTCAAATGGATTATTGACAGTGAATACTAATTTAGTCTTTCAGCAAACACTGTGTGCTAGGCACAGTGCTAACCACCAAGACTATACTAGCACAGGACAGACATGGTCTGTGTACAGTGTTTATAAATTGCAAAGTATTGATCATCATCCTTGCACTTCTGGGTGATGATGGTATGTTGGAATGCAATGTTATAGAATGCTTGGTGATGGAATGTTATTTTAATATATTGTGCTAACAGATTAGATTTGGCAGTATTCCATTTTGAATATATGTTTATAAATTCCATATAAGTAGCTTAAGACAGACTAGTCTGATCTGGTGTCTGTGTGTGTGTGTGTGTGTGTGTGTGTGTGTGTGTTAGCTCTGTAAAATAAATTGAGAATCTTGCTTTATTTCTATAGCTTATATAGCACTGGAATTAAGTGTTTCATTCTTATTCCTTGACAATCACATTAAATCATAAAGTTCAAAGTAGAAGATTAGAACTGAGATAAAGCACTGGTTTCTTGAATCTCAGACATTTGAAAGAATTTATAAAATTGGGTGAGAACAGAGATTTATACAACAATAATCCAGATGACAAGAAATGTATTTCTTCTTTTGGTTTGGTCCCCAAATGGGATAACAATGGTCTTGAATGTTTACTTCCTGAATGAGCTAATTTTTTCATCCAGGGAAGACATCAAATATGCTCTCATCCTAGAGCTGTTCATACTCTGCCAGTAAACACTTGACTGATGCTTTGGGACACGAGTGATCGATTTGCTATGTATGAGGTGAATAGAAAATTCTGGTGATGACAACCTAGGGTCAAAAAGCAGCATGACTGTTGTTCCTTTCTCAAAGAATCTCTCAACATCATACACAAATTAGAGTCATACTTCTTGTCTTCATTCTCTGAGTCCTTCTGAATTTGTACAACTATAGTTAAATCTATCAGGCCAGTTCCATCCCTACTGCAGAGTCCAATACACAACCAGGCACTGAGCCCCAAACCCTGATTCTGAGATACAATATCAGTTCAGTTCAGTCGCTCAGTCGTGTCCAACTCTTTGCAACCCCATGGACTGCAGCACACCAGGCTTCCCTCCAGCACCAATACCCAGAGTTTACTCAAATTCACGTCCATTGAGTCAGTGATGCCATTCAACTATCTCATCCTCTGTCATCCCCGTCTCCTCCCGCTTTCAATCTTTCCCAGCATTAGGGTCTTTTCAAATGAGACAGTCCTTCAGATCAGGAGGCCACAGTTTTGGAGTTTTAGCTTCAATATCAGTCCTTCCAATGAATATTCTGGACGATTTCCTTTGGATGGACTGGTTGAATCTCCTTGCAGTCCAAGGGACTCTTAAGAGTCTTCTCCAACATCACACTTCAAAAGCATCAGTTCTTTGGCGCTCAGCTTTCTTCACAGTTCAACTCTCACATCCAAACATGACTATTGGAAAAACCATAGCTTTGACTAGATGGACCTTTGTTGGCAAATGTCTCTGCTTTTGAATATGCTATCTATGTATGTTGGTCATAACTTTTCTTCCAAGGAGCAAGCGTCTCTTAATTTCACAGCTGCAGCCACCATCTGCAGTGATTTTGGAGCCAAAAAAATAAATCTGACACTGTCCCCATCAATTTGCCATGAAGTGATGGGACCGGATGCTATGATCTTAGTTTTCTGAATGTTGAGTTTGAAGCCAACTTTTCACTTTCCTCTTTCACTTTCATCAAGAGGCTCTTTAGTTCTTCTTCACTTTCTGCCATAAGGGTGGTGTCATCTGCATATCTGAGGTTACTGATATTTCTCCTGGCAATCTTGATTCCAGCTTGTGCTTCATCCAGCCAGGCATTTCTCATGATGTACTGTGCATATAAGTTAAATAAGCAGGATGACAATATACAGCCTTGACATACTCCTTTCCCAATTTGGAACCAGTCTGTTGTTCCATGTCCAGTGTTAACTGTTGCTTCTCGACCTACATACAGATTTCTCAGGAGGTAGGTCAGGTGGTCTGGTATTTCCATCTCTTGAAGAATTTTCCGGTTTGTTGTGATTCACAGAGTCAAAGGCTTTGGCATAGTCAATAAAGCAGATGTTTTTCTGGAAGCCTCCTACTTTTTCGATGATCCAGCCGATGTTGGCAATTTGATCTCTGGTTCCTCTGCCTTTTCTAAATCCAGCTTTATAATATAATCCTGCTCATAATGTTTTTCTTTATATCCCTGAATGTGTTTTCCAGTTTTTAAATTTACTCGCCCCTTCTTACCTTCCCCAAGAACCTTTTCAGCACTTGCGGTTCTGAAATCCCTTTGTAATAGCTATTGTATTCATTTTCTCTTGTCATGTAACAAACTGCCACAAAAGTAAAATGACCTCCATTTATTATCTTACTGTTCTGTAGTCAGAAGTCTGGTGGGCTTGGCGAGGTACTTGCCTCCAGATCTCAAGATGTCAAAAATCAAGGTGTTAATAGGGCTTTGTTCCTTTCTGGAGACTCTGGGTGAGAATCCACTAACACGTTCACTTTAGTTGGTAGTGAAATATGGTTCCGTGCGGTTGTAAGGCTGAGGTCTAGTTTACTGTCTGGCTGATAGCCTGGAGCCCCTCTCAGCCCCTTAAGTTTTCTAATATATCTTGTCACATTGCTTCTACATCTTCAAAGCCAGCAACGATGCACTGAGTCTCCACGCTTCAAGTCTGTCTGACTTCTCTTTCTGTTCTCTGCTTGTAAAGGCTCATGTGATTAGTCTGGGTTCACCCAGATCAAAGAGAATAATCTCTTTATTTTAAAGTTTGTAACCTTAGTCACATCTGCAATGCCCTTTTACCATTTTACATAATATACTCATATGTTCTAGGGATTAGGGCGTAGGCATCTTTGTGGGATTATTATGTTGATCAAAGTTTTCATCTCTTTATTTTCTACACAGGATATTCTGGAATCATCATGTCCCTTGAAGAAGAAGTAGAAGACAATTCCACCCTTTTGGAAAAAAAATAAAACTACTGCCGACATCATGCCCCAAACTCACATTGACATAATTTCAGCTTATCATAAAGCTGTTTGATTCTGGCATCAGGCTCATTTGGTGGATTTAATATTTGAGATCACCAAATATTGACACACCATTAGGTGGCACTTGATTAGAAAGCTCGCTGCTGTCTAAATTTTTCCAAGGTTGTAATCTGTAAGATGCAGAGGAAACTGATGTAGATGGTGGGCAGAGATGCGGATGGCATTCTTAGTGACTACAGGAAAATCTTTAAAGGCACAAACTATCCAAGACATGAATGTAATTTGTATATGCAAGCTGATTTTAGATAATTTAACTATTGCTTAGCAAATGTAAATGGAGTATTTAAAATCTTTCACACATGATATTTAAAAAAAAATCCTGCAGTCAAAAAATTCCCTGTAATATATTTTTATTACCTATAGCATTTGTTCTATGTTAACAATTGAATAAACATTCATGGAAAACTTAATATGTAGCGTAGTCATATAATGAGTACCAGTATGCTCTCCTATCTACCTTTGGCCCATATTTTGCACCAAGCTGTGTTTCTCTGAAATAGCACTGTCCAACAGAAATAGAATGCCAGCCATATATGTAATTTTTCACAGCTTGAGACATAATTTACATACCATAAAGTTCACATGTTAAAGCATATGATTCAATGTTTTTAAGTATATTTATAGAGTTGTGCAATCATCACATAATCTAATTTTAGAACTTTTTCATCATGCCCAACAGAAAGTTGTACCCATAAGCAGTCACTTCCTGTTCTCCCCTACACAGAGGCCTAGCCCACTGGTAATCAGTCTCCAGAGAATTTCCTATTCTTGACTTTCCATACAGATGGGATCATATAATACGTGGTGTTCTGTGATGGCTCTTGCACTTAGTATAATATTTTTAAGGTTCATTAATATTGTAGCATCCATCAGTACTTGATCCCTTTTTATGGCTGAATAATATTCCAGTGTGTGGTTATACTATATTTGTTTATCCATTGATCAGCAGATGGACATCTGAGTTGCTTCTGATTTGGGGCTATTTTGAATATGCTACTATGGAGCATTCTTTATGTAGAATGTGGATATGTAGAAGTGAAATTGCTGACTAGAGATAACTCCATGTTTAGTTTTTTGAAGAACTGCCCAACTGCATCAAAAATGGCTGTATCATTTAATATTATCAACAAATATGCAATTTAGAAAAGTTTTATTGAGGTATAATTGATATACAATGAAATGTACTAATATGAAGTATATAATTTGGTAAGTTTTGACATGTATATATTTGTAAAGTCATAACCGTAATCAAGACAATGATCATAAGCATCACTCAAAAATTTGCCTCATGCCTCTTTGAAATGCATTTTCCCCATCCTTCCACACTCCATAACCCTGTTATTCCCAAGCAAACACTGATCTGCTTCCTGTCACTATGGTTTAGCTTGCACTTTCTAGAATTTTACATAAATGGAATCACCCTTTGACAGGCTTTTTGCAGCATAAGTATTTCAAGCTTCATGTGTTGAACAGATCAATGCTTCATTCTTTTTTATTGATGAATAGCATATATATATTTTTATATATATTAATTTGTCCAATCACTCATTACTGATGGATATTTGGGTTATTTCCAGTTTTTGTTGTTGTTCAGTTGCTAAATCATGTCTAACTCTTTGTGACCCCATGGACTGCAGCATGCTAGGCTTCGTTGTTCTTTGCTATTTCCCAGAATTTGCTCAAACTTATGTCCATGGAGTTGGTGACGGTATCTAACCATCTCAACCTTTGTCGCGCACTTTTCCTCCTTAGGGCTATTACAAATAAAGCTGCTATGAACATTCATGTATAAGACTTTGTATGGACATATGTTGTATTTTTGTGGGGAAAATACCTAAATGTAATATTTAGATTATGTGGTAGGTACATTTTAGGAAACTTCCAAACTACTTTCCAAAATGGTTTGATTTTATATGATTCAATGTGACTTTCTTTGCGCTTACCCTACTTAAGATGGTTGATTTAAAATCCTTGTCAAGTTTAATGTCTGGGCTTCTTCAGGGACAGTTTTATATTGACTGCTTTTTGTTCCATGTATGGGCCATACTTCCTTGTTTCTTGCATCCCTTGGGGTACAAGAAATGGGACTCAGGTAACTTAAAATGCCACAAAGCTCATTTGTTTTATCAGGATGCTACTGTTTTTCTTAAAAAAATGCTTCCCAAGCTGCTTCAAGCTTTTGATTACCGTCCAGAGTTCTGAAAAAGTTGATTCTGACAGTTTTTGCCAGTTTATAGTTGCACTTTAGAGGGGAAAGCTTTAGATGTTTCTTACTCTGTTATTTTCACTGATGTCACTCCTCTAAATTTTAAAGATCTGGTTTACTTTATACTTGCAACCCTACTCTTCCAATCAGCCACATTTCAAATACTCAGTAGCTACATATGGCTGATAGCCACCATGTTGGACAGTGTAGGTTTATAAGAAAATTTCTAAGCAGAGTTATTTAAAGGAATATAAATGAAAAGTAAGGTCTTTAATTGCTTTTTTATACTTTGCCATGAAATGGTTTTCATGGCAAGGTAGGGACCCTATGAACCACAGGTTGCAAATAATAATAGCTACCACTACTTAAGCACTTTACTTAGTGCCACGTAACACTTTAAGATGTGCATGTATTAACACTTTTATTCTTTATAACAACTTAATGGAGTAGATATTATTGTGCTTTAAGAATGCAGAAAGCAAAACATTAAGAAGTTAAACAACTTACCCAAAGTCTCAAGTTAAAAGGTGGCAGAGCCCAGGTGCAAACCTTGAAAGTCTGGTTTAAAGTTCATGCTGTTAGCTACCACTCCATGCTACTTAGCAGACCTTAAAGGAGGAATTCAGAGAAAAATTATTTTGGCCAAAAGAGGATAGGGTGGGGAGGAAATAGTACTTTATAGAATATTTAAAAATTAAGAAAGTCTAACAGACACTTATAAGAAGACATATTCATTGAAGGCTATAATATACCTGTACCTAACCTATTACTTGGTATTTAGTAGGCACTCAGATACTAGATACCTTTAACATCAGTTTAAAAAAGTATGAATACTTAGTGAATATTTGTTGAATAAATGAGTCATTGTTGCATATACATACATTGTACTAGGTTTCACAAATGGCTCACTCCAAGTCATTTTAAAGGAGAGACACTGAAGCTCAGAGTTGTGGAATCATTCCCCCCCTCACTAGCTAGTTAGTGCAGGGATTAGACTAGAGATCAGTCCTCAAATTCCAGATCTTCTACCCTCTAGCTTTTTCTGAGTTCAAAAAGGATCACAGTTACAAAGGAAAAAAGCTTATTCCATATCACATGATCAGGTGTCATTTATGTGCATGCCGATTTTGTGTCTGGGGAGGTGGAGAGAAGGTGTTTCAACTGTGGCAATCTGGATACTCTTTTCACTTGCCTACTTAGTAGACAGTCTTCAAAGAACGGAGCTACAAAGAAAGGCAGGGAGAGTTCAGTTATGGAAAATGTGAGCAGAAGTATAACCAGATAGTAACAATTATGAAGAAGGCTGAGCGCTGAAGAATTGATGCGTTTGAACTGTGGTGTTGGAGAAGACTCTTGAGAGTCCCTTGGACTGCAAGGATATCCAACCAGTGCATTCTGAAGGAAATCAGCCCTGGGATTTCTTGAGAAGGAATGATGCTAAAGCTGAAACTCTAGTACTTTGGCCACCTCATGAGCAGAGGTGACTCATTGGAAAAGACTCTGATGCTGGGCGGGATTGGGGGCAGGAGGAGAAGGGGACGACAGAGGATGAGATGGCTGGATGGCATCATGGACTTGATGGACGTGAGTCTGAGTGACCTCTGGGAGTTGGTGATGGACAGGGAGGCCTGGCGTGCTGCGATTCATGGGGTCACAAAGAGTCGGACACGACTGAGTGACTGAACTGAACTGAACAATTGATAGTTGTAGTAGCTGATATCCTTGGTGACCCTGCCATCTCTCAGCTCTAACTCACTGCAGAGATCTGGAGAACTGAGAAAGGCCTTCCTTGGGCAAACATTTATTGAGTATGTACTATGTGGCAGTGGATAGTTCTGCCTTAGAAGAAGACATATACACCAATAAAAATCATATGATACATTGTGATTGTATAAACTACAATAAGGAAATATGCAGTGTAGTCTGAAAGAAAAAAAGGATGGAGCAGGAACTAATTGCCTGGGAGGTTTACAGAGAACTTTTTAAAGGACACACCTGTTCCAGGAGTAGAATGTCTGAGTCGAAGAATAGGTGTGTTTAACTTTATAAGAAACTTCCATGCCTTTTCCTGAAGTGGTTGCTCCATTCTGCCCTCTCACCGGCAGTCCTGCTTCACATTCTCTCCAACATTTGGTGTTGTCATTTAAACTTTAGACTTCTGAGCTTGGATTCTTACACATGAGTAGTTGTAACGGGAAAACAGCAATCTGCATAGAGGCAAGAGTGTAGTTATAAGGTATATTTGGGCTCAGGTGAAGGGTTATAAAGAGGGATGGCAGTAGGAAGGCTGTTAAAGTGATTAAAGGGTGGATGGTCAATGACCAGACCACAGAGTGTGACTGTTTCTTCTTAGGAGGGCAACCCCCGTGGCTGACTAACGGCCAATAAAGGGGAAGAACTAGAGTTGGGCAAATTAGTTAGATATGGTAAAAGTCTAAACTACACCTGAGAGCAGGAGGAGGTGGGGAAGA
Source organism: Neotragus pygmaeus (assembly GCA_006410875.1). Taxonomy (NCBI): domain Eukaryota; kingdom Metazoa; phylum Chordata; class Mammalia; order Artiodactyla; family Bovidae; genus Neotragus; species Neotragus pygmaeus. Next base: position 2,505,498 of record SJYV01054457.1, read on the forward strand.
GATTTAGGAGAGGTAGAACTGACAGAATTTGGTGATCAATTAGATAAATGGGCAAGGAAGGAAAAAGTTGGGAATTACTTCTGTTAATGGAGATAGAAAAAGTAGAAATAGACTGGGCTGGGGAGTTCAAGAGAAGGTGAGTTCTGTTTTGATAATCAGCTTGCCTGCAGAATATCCCAAGGGGCTATATATAGGTTTTGAGCCTAAAGCTGGGGAGGCGATTAGGAGATTTGAGAGTAATTAGATGATAGGTGAATTCGTGGCAGTCAATCTGAACACCTAGGAGGAGCTTTTAATGACAAAAGGCTGTGGGAGTGGAGGTATCTTGACACAAGAAAAGGACAGAGGTGTTCTGAAAGCAGGCTAAAAGGAGGAGGTAAAGGAGGCAAGATAATGAGGAAAAAGTGGCTGGGTGAAAGTTGAGGGAAAAAGAAGTCAAGAGAGCATAGTCCTCCAAGTCAGATGCTAAGATGAGGCAGGATGAGGACTGAACACTGCCTCTTAGGTCTGACTATTAGGAATTTTCTGGTTATCAGGAGAAGGGATGCTACAGAGAAGGTAGGGGCAGATTGCAGTGGGTTTACGAGTATGGGTGGGAAGAGGTCTGGTTGGTGTTTACAGAGGTCCTTTGTGAATATTCCAATTGCTAGGTGGGTTATGGAATGAGGAGAGGGTATTCCATACTCAGAAGAAGAGCTTGGAGGTTGCAAAGAGCCCCAAAATTAGCCAACCTTGCAGCAGCCCAAGGATTGGCTAATTTTGTCAGAGAATTCATGTGAAACTTACATTTTGAAGTAAATAATATGTGGTTTTGCATCATGTGCTGTTTTATCTTCTTCATGAAAGAAGATAAAATATGATTGCTATCAATTATATTTAATAGGCAAGGTAGAAACAATCCAAGTGCCCATCAACAGATGATTGCCATCTGTGTATTCCATACATAATAGAATATTATTACTCATCCATAAAGAATGAACTATCGCCATTGTATCAACATGGATGGACCTAAAGAATACTATACTTAGTGAAATAAGTGACACAGAAAAAAATGAATATTACATGATACCACTTACATGTGAATCCAAATACAAATGGATCTATATTCCAAACAGAAAAAGACTCACAGTTACAGAAAGCTAATTTATGGTTACCAAAGATTAAAGGTAAGGGGAGAGAAAATTAAGAATATGGGATTAACAGATACAAACTGCATAAAATAGATAGGCATCAAAGATTTACTGTATAGCACTAGGAATTATATTTATATTTGATGTCTTATAATAATCCATAATGGAAAATAATCTGAAAAAACATATAACTGAGTCACTTTGTTATATACGTGAAACTAATACAATATTGTAAGTCAGCTATACTTATTTAATTGATTTTCCTATTTAAGTACTTTATATATTTTTGAACATTAGGTCAAATTTCGAACATAAGGAAACATTGAAAAGTATTAAAAAGAAAACATCCATTTCCTTCTATATTCTACAACTAATATTTTGNTGTAAGTCAGCTATACTTATTTAATTGATTTTCCTATTTAAGTACTTTATATATTTTTGAACATTAGGTCAAATTTCGAACATAAGGAAACATTGAAAAGTATTAAAAAGAAAACATCCATTTCCTTCTATATTCTACAACTAATATTTTGCTACATTTGACTTATCACTTATTTACCCATTCAACCATCTCTCTTTGCGTTCATCTTATTACTTGATGCACTTCACTGCAAGTCAAGGACATTAATACACTTCATATCTATGCACATCATTAACTAGACTTCAACATTAGCTTAGTTTGTGTGTATGTGAGAGTTTCAAAAACCACGCAGCTTAAGTGGGACATTCCCTGAGTTTTGACAAGTGAATATATCTGTGTAACCCCTATTATGACATCACTGTCAGCTTAGAAAGTCCCCTCATTTCCCTTCCCAGTGAGTTTCCATTTCTTCTCTCCCACAAGGCAGCTCTTGTTCTGAATTTTCTGTCAGTTGGTTATACCTGTTCTAGAACTTGATATACAGGGAATCTTACAGTATGCACTCTTTTTTGTATCTGGTTTCTTTCATCCAGTAAAGTGTTTTTGAGATTGGTTCATATTGTTTTATCAGCAGTTTCCTTCTTTTGCTGAGTATTATTCCACTGTTTGACTATACCACCATTTTTCTCTCTCCTCTTGCTGTTGAACAACTAACCCAGTTTCCAGCTTTTGGCAACAATGAATAAAAATGCTATAAATATTCTAATACAAGTCTTTATGTAAACATATGCTTTCACTCCTCTTATGTAAATACCAGGAGTAGAATGGCTTCATCAAAGAATAGGTGCATTTAACTTTTAAGTTTCTTAAAAGTTACACGTGTTTTCCCAAAGTGGTTGTTTCATTTTACGCTCTCACTGGCAATGTTGCTTCACATCCTTTCCAACATTTGGTCCTGTCATTTAAACTTTAGTCATTTTAATACAGTAGTTATCTTATTGAGGTTTTAATGTTAATTTGTATCATGACTAATGATGTTGAGTACTCTTATCATATACTTAATGACTATTCACATATTTTCTTTCATGTTTGTCTTTTCACTATTGAATTAGTTTTTTAGTATATTCTGGATATAAGTTCTTTGTTAGATATATGTTGTATTTTATCCTAGCCTATAGCTTGTTTATTCATATTCTTAATGGTATCTTGATGAATGATAGGACTGAACTTTTTTGAATGTATCAGTATCTTTTCTTTCATGGTTAGTGCTTTCAAAGTCCTCAATAAGAAACTTACACCTATCCCCAAGCTGTGGGGATTATTTCCTTATAGAAGAGTAATAGTTTTAGCTTTTATTACAGCGGTGATTCATTTTTATGTATAGTGTAAGGTAAAGGGTTAAAGGTTCATTTTTTTACCCCATAAAGGTATCAAGTTGTAATAGCATTGTATATTTAAAATATTTTCCTTCCCTTATTCGGTTGCTTTGGTGCTCTTGTGAAATATCAAACCACATATTCAAATTTATTTTACTATTGATAAAATGGTCTTATTCTCCTATTAACACTCTCTCACTCACTATTCTCCTTATTTTGAATTGAGAAAATCATGGCTTAGGGCAGTTCAAGTACTTGACCAAAGGGACAGAAAGTGAAGGACTTCTGGAACTACTCAGTTCAGTTCAGTCACTCAGTCGTGTCCGACTCTTTGCGACCCTGTGAATTGCAGCACGCCAGGCCTCCCTGTCNTCCCTCCCAGCATCAGAGTCTTTTCCAATGAGTCAACTCTTCGCATGAGGTGGCCAAAGTACTGGAGTTTTAGCTTCAGCATCATTCCTTCCAAAGAAATCCCAGGGCTGATCTCCTTCAGAATGGACTGGTTGGATCTCCTTGCAGTCCAAAGGACTCTCAAGAGTCTTCTCCAACACCACAGTTGAAAAGCATCAATTCTTTGGCACTCAGCCTTCTTCACAGTCCAACTCTCACATCTGTACATGACCACAGGAAAAACCAGAGCCTTCACTAGACGGACCTTAGTCGGCACAGTAATGTCTCTGCTTTTGAATATGCTACCGCCACAGAAATGGTTGAAAATGAAAGTCACTTAGTCATGCCCAACTCTTTGTGACCCCACAGACTATAGAGTCTGTGGAATTCTCCAGGCCAGAATATCGGAGTGGGCAGCCTTTCCTTCTCCAGTGGATCTTCCCAACCCAGGAATTGAACCAAGGTCTCCTGCATTGCAGGCGGATTCTTTACCAACTGAGCTATCAGGGAAGCCCTGATAAATGGTTAAAATGGTCAGTTTTATGGTGCATTTATTTTATCACAACAAAAAAAAGTGAAAAGCTGTTCCTGTGAGGACCAGGACGTGGGGGTGGGAAGACTGATTTTCCTTATAAGCCTTGTGATACTGTTTGATTTTTTTAGCTACATGTGCATGATACTTTGATAAATATTTTTAATTAAAAGATCGAACACAATAGGTGATATCTTTCANTCTTCACAGTCCAACTCACATCCATACATGACTACTGGAAAAACCATAGCCTTGACTAGACGGACCTTTTGAATCATAAAGAAACTGTTCACATTTTAAACCTACTATAGCCAGTGAAAATATTATTAAATGGACACTTTTTCTGAGGGTAATGGAGTAACAAAAATGAGTAAGTGCATGTTTTTATATTTCAGTACAGGTGGTATTTCAGACTGCTAGCCAAACACATGCTTCTTTTGTAGGCTTGTGTATATCGAACACAATCTAGCACTACCCTGGTGGTCCAGTGGTTAAGACTCTGTGCTTCCACTGCTGCCACTGCAGGGGGCTCAGATTTGATCCCTGGTTGTAGGAAGTTCCTCATGCTGCGTGGTGTGGCAACAAAAAACCCCACAAACCACCACCACCATGCCCCCAAATAATTATCCCCCTAAAAACCCAGACAAAATAAAACAAAATCCCCCCCAAACTCATAAAAACCCAATCTATAATATGCATCCTTTTTTTTGGAAAAGATATAGAATTTTAACAGTTGCTTTACATAACTGAGTAAGAACAACAGCTTTTAGCAAAGGTTGCTTGGACTTTTAAGAATGTATTTCTTTCACCCTGATCTAAAATGAAAATTACTCTTCCATGATTCACAGAAAGAAAATAATACTTAAAGGTATATGCCATGAAGATAGATATAAAAATGAGTTGTTGAGTTGCTAAGTCTTGTCTGACCCCATGGACTGCAGCACAGCAGGCTCCTCTGTCCTCCACTGTCTCCTGGAGTTTGTTCAAATTTATGTCCATTGAGTCAGTGATGTTATCTAACCGTCTCATCCTCTGCCACCCTCTTTTGCCTTCAATAAAAAACTAGAAGGAAACTCAATAGCCACTCTTGCTGCTTTTTCTTTCTCTCCTATTTTGCTATACTAATACGTGGGCACCCAGCCTGTTTCCAAATGTTTGGTATCATTTTCTTTTCCACATCATGGCAGCAGTTTTCAGGCAAACTTGATCACCTGCTGAGACTAGGCCAGCCTCAATAATCCAATTATCTTACTCAAAGAAATGCATCTGAGTCACTTCTAATGAGGTGGATGAACCTACAGCCTATTATATAGCATGAAGTCAGAAAGAGTAAGAAAAATACCATAGATGGTACTGACGGTCCTACATACATGAGANAGACAGAAATTTCTTGTAATACTGGAACCAATCAGTCTCCCAGATTTTACTGCAAATGGCTTTGTGTGAGTGTTGGAGCATATCTTTAAAACTCAGTTTATAACTCCACCTTAGCCTTCACTTCCTGCTTGCAAATAACCTCGAGGTCAATCAAGAATGAGAGCTTTGGGGCTTCTCAGGTCTCTTCTAAGCATGCTCATAGCTCATCCATGTACACAGCCTTCTAGACTACCAGGAATATTTTAGAGTTTTTCAAAGTCTCTATGGACAGTGCATTCACCAGGTATTCCTTTTAAGCTGTTAGTCTATTGTTTGTCCCAACTGCTATTCATCTAAAGCATCTGCAAAGTTAAAATCCCTGCTTTCAATTGTTCTTGACAATTCCCTCTGTGCAAAGAGAAGAATTTTAGCACTGAGTGAGTTCTGAGTCAGTCTTGTAAGCGAAGTCTTCCAGGGAACCACCAGATAAGTCACATCAAAGCAATTCTTTAAAAAAAGAGGCTTTGAATAAACTCCAAATACATTTTGCCCTCCAGGCCTCTCTGGTGGCTATCAAGGTGCCCTGGAAATGTAGGCAATTATTTTTTAAGACTGTTGCATAACTGGAAAGTGGGGGCAAGAAGGACTAGGGCAAGCTAAAATGCCACAGAGCTCAACGTTCACACTAGGATTCAGCCATTTTTCATGAATAAGCAACTCCTGAGTTACAACAAGCCTTTGATTAATTTCTAGAGTTCTAAAGAAGTTAATTCTGAAAACTTTTCCCAGTTTTTTCATTGCTCTTTAAGGAGAGAAAAATCTTTGGAGCTCTTATTTTCTGCCATTTTTCCTGATATTTACCCATAACCTTTGTCAAGCCAAAAATNAATTTCTAGAGTTCTAAAGAAGTTAATTCTGAAAACTTTTCCCAGTTTTTTCATTGCTCTTTAAGGAGAGAAAAATCTTTGGAGCTCTTATTTTCTGCCATTTTTCCTGATATTTACCCATAACCTTTGTCAAGCCAAAAATAGTCTGAACTATGGCTAAATACAAAAGCCCTCGTAGCAGACACGAGCATCATGGGAACAAGGAGTCAGGAATTGTGGGAGTTTCCTGGCCGTCCAGCACTCAGGACTGTGTCTTCCAATGCAGGGGGTGTGCATTCAATCCCTTAAGATCCCACATGTCTGAGGGCCAAAAAACCAAAACAGAACACAGAAGTAGTATTGTCACAAATTCAATAAAGACTTTTAAAAAAAAGAGAGAGACTTAGGAGTTTTAACAGAATAAAGACAAGGTAAAGCCTATGTCTTCTGTGAAATTGCCCCATAAGGCCCATTCAGAATAGCCACTAATTTCCAGCACCTGTTCATCTGCCTTTAATTAAACCTGCTCTCCCTTAAAAACCAGCACCAAGATAAATGAGAGTAAGCTAATTCAATCTTATCGATTCCCTGTTTTGTTTAATAACTAGAGTTACTGTTTTGCTTAATTACTAAAGATTGCATTCTACTATTTCTATTTCAAATACACCTTGACTCAGTTACAATATTTCTGCAGAGAAATGTGCTCTGCCTTCCAGTCCTTTTATAAACATTTTAAACTCAACGGNGTTACTGTTTTGCTTAATTACTAAAGATTGCATTCTACTATTTCTATTTCAAATACACCTTGACTCAGTTACAATATTTCTGCAGAGAAATGTGCTCTGCCTTCCAGTCCTTTTATAAACATTTTAAACTCAACGGTTTCGTCAACAAAAAATTAGCTGTCTGCAGTTAAGAGCTGAAACCAATACTGTAAAAACTAAGTGGTGTAGGCTGGGGGATAACTAGAGATCTCTGAAGGAAGTAACATCTAAGTGGAATTCTGCAGGATGGAAGAGAATTTAGAAGAATGCAGAGAAAGACTGTATGTCCAAGAGCTTCCAGCCCAGAATCAGCATAATATGCTCTGAGGTCAGTGAACAGAATATAGTGTTAAATAATGTGGGAAAGAGAAGAAGGTTAAATTGAGGGAGATTTGGGGGGTATAAGAAGACAAAAGAAAACTTTAAACAACAGGCAGAGAATTTTGGACTCCAGGACAATGGTTCACAACCATATCCTTTCTTCCAGCATGCTTGAGGGATACAGTTATTCCCAGAGCCAGCAATGGCCCACAGTTCAGTAGATCCTCAACTATCAGTTAAGTTCAGTTCAGTCGCTCAATCGTGTCCGACTCTTTGTGACCCCATGAATCGCAGCACTCCAGGCCTCCCTGTCCATCACAAACTCCCGGAGTTCACTCAGACTCACGTTCATCAAGTCCATGATGCCATCCAGCCATCTCATCGTCGATCGTCCCCTTCTCCTCCTGCCCCCAATCCCTCCCAGCATCAGAGTCTTTCCCAATGAGTCAGCTCTTCACATGAGGTGGCCAAAGTACTGGAGTTTCAGCTTTAGCATCATTCCTTCCAAAGAAATCCCAGGGCTGATCTCCTTCAGAATGGACTGGCTGGATCTCCTTNGAGCAAAGGAAACACAGACGTAAAGAACAGACTTTAGGATTCAGTGGGAGAAGAGGATGGGATGATTTGAGAGAATAGCATTGAAACATATACATTAGCACATGTAAAACAGATAACCAGTGTGAGTGTGATGTATGAAGCAGGGCACCCAAAGCTGGTGGGTGGTCTGCGACAACCTGGAGGGATAAAGTGAGGAAGGAGGTGGGAGGGGGGTTTAGAATGGAGGGGACACATGTATACCTATGGCCCATTCATATTGATGTAGAGCAAAACTCATCTCACTATTGTAAAGTAATTATCCCCAATTAAAATAAGTATATATATATTTTAATCTAATTTTCCAGATCACTTTGGTTCACCCCTGAGGCATGGGTTTCCTATGCCCACCCAATTAACCCAACCGTAACATGCAAATGAATGGCTTGTAAAGACCATCTTTTCCCAGATTCAGGAAGGCAGCCTTGTTAAAACCATTCATACATAATATCCTTTAGGAATGTCACAACCAAAGCATTTATATTTTCAGAATTATTGGTTTGACCAAAAAGTTTGTTTGGGATTTTTCTGTAACATCGTATAGAAATCCCAAATGAACATTCTAGCAAACCCAATACATAAAATAAGAGAGTCACTCAACTATTTAAAGCCAGCCTGAGACCAGAACCCGTTTTCTTGACAACTTCATTATCCCTTTCCCCATTCCCAGTCCTGTATGTCTTCCCTCAACTATCTGTTAAATCAAGATGCTATAAAGTGAAACTAGGTTAGCTATTCATCATTCCCAGATAGAAAAATTTAGCCCAGAGAAGAGGATGCCTGACAACGAGTTAAGAGGCAGTTTTCCTGAGATCTGGTCAGCAAGGCAAGCCATTATTTCCCCCTTGTCCTTTAATAAAACAGAGAACTAAAAAAAGTATGCCATAAATCCAAGAAAAAAAATATACACATCCCAAAGACTTATTTTGCTAATACAAGAAAGTTATGTGATCTGTGTACATGTTAATTCCTACCAGAAAGCATGTTTCTGGAACCTCTTAAAAATAGTGACTGTCATAAAAGTCTAAGCCAGTGACTGGTACTTATCAATAACCTTGGGGTAAAGGACTTTCTTATCAAAAGAAGAATAGGAAAGGTTTATCAGTGTCAGAACTACTGATCTAAGAGGAAGACATTCTGTAGTAGTTTTAGTATGATGAAGATACTCTAACACGCAAAAACTAATTGTCCTTGAGAAACAAAGTTAGAGGACTTTGATTTCAAAATTTACTCAAAGCTCCAGTAATCAAGACAGTCCTGACTGGCATAAGGATAATATACAGACATATAGACTAATGGAACTGAGAGTCCAGAAATAAAACCTTATATTTATGGTCAATAATTTTTGACAAGGGTGCCAAGACAATATAATTGAAGTGAAAGTAAAAGTGTTAGCTGCTCAGTTGTGTCTGACTCTTTGTGACCCCATGGACTGTAGCCCATCAGGCTCCTCTGTCCATGGAATTCTCCAGGCAAGAATGCTGGAGTGTTCCCTTCTCTGGGGGATCTTCCCAACCCAGGGATCAANGACTCTTTGTGACCCCATGGACTGTAGCCCATCAGGCTCCTCTGTCCATGGAATTCTCCAGGCAAGAATGCTGGAGTGTTCCCTTCTCTGGGGGATCTTCCCAACCCAGGGATCAAACCTGGGTCTCCAGCATTGCAGGCGGATTCTTTAGCATCAGGGAAGCCCCAAGACAATACAATAGTGGAGAAACTAGTCTCTTCTAACAAGGTACAGGGACAACTGCATATCCAGAAGCAAGATAATCAGACCTCCCAACTCAAATATACGCAAAAACCATAAAACTCTTAGAGGAGAATATAGATGTTAATTGTTCATGACCTTGGATGAGGCAATGGTTTCTCAGACATGAAACCAGAAGCACAATTGACAAAAAAAAAAAAAAAAAAAGAGAGAGAGAGAGAGAAATTGGCTCTCATACAAATTAAAAACATCTGGGGAATTCCCTAGTGGTCCAGTGATTAGGACTCCATGCTTTCCCTGCCAAGGGCACGGGTTCAATCCCTAGTCAGGGAATTAAGATCCCTCAAGCCACACGTGTGTGCACCATTGTGTCTGACTCTTTGTGATCCCATGGACTGTAGCCAACTAGGATCCTCTGTCCAAGGGATTTGCTAGGGAATAGTGGAGTGGGTTGCCATTTCCTCCTCAAGGGAATCTTCCTGACTCAGGGATCAAACCCACGTTTCTTGCGTCTCCTGCATTGGCAAGTGGATTCTTTACCACTAGTACCACCTGAGAAGCCCAATCACAAGCTGCAGAGCACAGCCAAAAGGAAAAAAAACCAACAAAAAACTATGTTAAACAACCCATGCGGTGGAAGACAATATCTGTAAATTACATGACTGATAAGAATATATATAGAACATACAAAGAATGCTTACAACTCAACAATAAAAGGACAAACCACTCAATTTAAAAATGGGCAACAACTTTGAATAGACATTTCTCCAAAGAAAGGAATCCAAATGGTCAATAAATACAATATCATTAATAAATAGGAAAATACAAATTAAAAACACAATGAGATATCACTTTATACCCTCCAAGATGGCTATAATCAAACAGAGAGTAGCAAGTGTTGGCAAGGGTGTGAAAAAATTGAAACTCAGAAACCTTTACAGTGAGAATGCAAGATGACACAGTCCTTTTGGAAAGGTCTGGCAATTTCCCAAAAAGTTAATCATAGGGTTACCATGTGATCCAGCAATTCTACTTCTGGTATATACCCCAAAGAACTGAAAACATACATCCATAAAAAAAACTTGGACATGAATGTTAATAACAGCATGTTTCATAATAGCCCATAAGGGTTAGTTGGGTCATTAACAACGAAAATGTCCATCAACATGAATGGATAAACAAAATATGGCATATGTATTCAAAGAAATATTATTTGGCAATAAAAGGAAGTACTGAAAATATCATAGGATAAGTAAACTTTGAAAACATGCTAAGTGAAAGAAGCCAGACACAAAAGAAAACATTATTACATGACTCCATTTTTATGAACATCAAGAATAGGCCCATCTATAGAGAGAGGAAATAGATTAGTGGTTATCAAGAGGATGGGGAGTGAATTGGGAAGAAAAGGGTTTCCTTTTGGGGTGATGAAAGTGTTCTTGATTTAGATATTGGTGATAGCTATACAACTTTGTGGACATACTAAACCTACTGAATTGTGTACTTAAAAAAATTTTATGGCATATGAATTGTATCTCAACAATGATAAAAAAGATTAGCATAGGAGACCTAAAAGTCTTCTTAAACATAAAACAAAAACCTGAATGCTTTTCTATGAATTCAGTTTTATAACTATGATTTTCTTCTTCAGTAACAATAAACATAACAATAGTAGGTTCTTATTAGACTTGTAACAAGCATTTTGTACCTAGAATCCCCTCTTGAATCATCTCAATGACCTCATACAGAGGGGTTATGATTCCATTTTATAGAAAGGAAATTGACGTTCAAGAGGCTAAGTAATTTATACAAGCTCTTATCAAGGTAAGTATGTCTGACTCCAGAGGTTCCATTTTTTTAAGATTTTCTGGGGTTGGGGGTTGTGCTACACAGCATGTAGGATCTTCATTCCCTGACCAGGGACTGAACCTGTGCCTCCTGGAGCAGAAATATGAAGTCCTTACCACTGCCCTGCCAGGGCATTCCCCAGAAGTTATATCATACCATTCTGTCTTCCTGAAAACAGTGGCTTACTGGTCTCCAATACTAAGTTATTTTTGATGTGTTATGTTGTTTTTTCTATCTCCATAAACAGATCAGATATTTCAGGACCCAGGATTAAACAGTTATCTTTCTTCCTTAGTTTGCTGAGTACAGGACAAAGACAGAAAAAAAGCCTTTATGACAAGTTTTTATTTGTATCAAATACAGAGTACCATAAGTAAATATAAGATGACTTGAATATTGTAATATAGCATATAACTTGGCAAATCCAAAATTTATTACATGTTTGAGGACATACTGATGAAATTACTTGGCATAACTTGGAAAGATAAATATTTCTGTACCTTATTTAACCATTTGTCATGTATATATGTGTTACATATACGAACACATGTGTGTATGTATATAAACACACTTCTGAATTAAATATACTTGTATAAAAGCTAAAGATTTATGTATTATCTTTAATTCCTTTAAAAAAATCTATTATATTAAATTGCATCTGCATTCAAAGCAGAAATGTAAAAAAATGATCACTTTGCTTAGTACACATGAATTTACAATGTAATGGAAAATGAAACAAAAATTTCAATTGAAATACTATATTCCTGTTTAATTGACATTTACCTGGCACTATCAAACTACGGAAATAAACCTCCTACTTTAGGTTGCTGAGAGAATAAAGATTCTGTTGTGCATTACTGTACCCCCTAAATTAAGAATCAACATTATTATAGTAGGAAAGGTGGCATTTAACTTTCTTCTTTATTAATATGGGAATTCTCAGGAAACAGTCAGGGCAGTGTCTGTACTCCTGGGATGCAGTTTCATGCTTTTCCATCAGTGGAAGTCTGGCTTCTCAGGAAAGGTGCAGCCAGTCCTCCTAATGATGACACTTGCAGCATAGTGGCCAGCACGGATGCATTCGGTGAGGGGCTTGTCGGAGACCAGCTGAGACAGGAAACCTGAAACAGACAGAAGGGAGAAACCTGAGTACTGTGTAACAGCATCAGAAATGTCACATGGGTCAGAATAAAATACGGTCCACGTACCTATGCCTTTCTTTAGTCTTGATAGTGAAGTGTCAAACCTCCAGGGTTAGAGGGTTCTTCCCTAATAATTCTTTTAAAGAGCTCAAGTAGGGATGTAACAACTCCTCATCAAGTCAATCTAGTCTTTCTAGGCATAAACAATCATGCTTTCCTTTAACTTTGAGAGTAAAAGGTTGTAAGAAAGAATTACTGGCCAAATAGTATTATCTTTGTCTTTATAGCTGAGTAATTATAAGCTATACCTCTGCCTACCTCTCTAAATTCCTTCTGTATTGCTGTTATTCCTAGAGAATTGTTATTTGGGAAAAACTCTACCATGTGGATATCTCTCCAAGAATAAATCTGAGAGTTGAAAAGTTAGGAAGGACCTTTTATAATTTTTCACTCCCAGAAGTATCAGGGAAATAATATCTAGAGTCAAGCACCATGGATCAGTTTGACATTAAAATAAATATGATTAGATAACAATGCTGAGGCCTTTTGCTCCCGATCAAGATGAAATAAAAGAATCAGATTTACCCTTTCTTCAGAAACAACTTTATAATAAAAACAAAGTATATGAAACAAAGTTTTTCAAATATTGTACATCAGTCACAAAAGATACATGAAAGAGGGGAAACAAATGAGGAAAATTACCAGGCCACGATTCACAGAAGGAAAACCTAGGCAGAGCCTGACAGTTACTGAGTTGAGAAGATAGAAATAGGAATCAAAGTACGATAAACATTTATACAGACAGAGAAGGAAAAAAAAAGAGGAGAGACATAAATGGTCACTACTGATAATAAGAGACATCATGTCACTATAGCATCTATACATACTAAAAGGATACGGAAACGTTATTAACAACTTAATGCCAACAAAGTGTTATAGAACCATAAGGTGTTGAGATTTGACAAGTAAGACAAACTTCTGGAGATACACAATCTATTAAGAGCTCACTCAGGAAGAAATAGATAACCTGAATAGCCTTGAGTTTATTAAACATTTGATTTTAAAATTAAAAAGCTTCCCATAAAGAAAATTCCAGTTCAGATGGTGTCACTGCTGAATTCTACCAAACATTTAAAGAAGAAAAATAATGTCAATGTTATACAAACTCTAGAAAACTAAAAAGGATATTTTCTGACTCACTCTTTGAGGCCAGTTTTACTCTGATAGTATAATCAGAAAAGGTGCAAATATTTTAGCAAATCCAATCCAATAGTATATATAAAAAGATAATAATTCATGATAAGGTAGCATTTATCCTAGAAATGCAAGGTTGGTTTAACTTTCAAAAATCAATCAATGTAATCTACCATATTAACCAGGAAAATCATAAGGTCATCTTCATAGATGCTGAAAAATCATTTGATGAAACCCAAGATGGATTTCTAAAAAAAACTTTCAACAAACTAGTAACAGAAGGGAACTTCTATGAAAACCTTGCAGTTAATATCATTCTTAATGGAGGATGATGAAGTGTTATTCCCCTTAGAATTAAGAACAAGGAAAGAATGTCTGTTCTTAAACATTGTACTGTAGACTCTAGCCCATGCATTAAGGCAAACAAAAGAAAGAAAAGGCATCAAAATTGAAAATGAGGTAGAACTGTCTTCATTTGCAGATGGCATGACCACCTATACCTATGCTTCTCAACAGTGGTAATTCTGCCTCCGGGAGAACATGTGGCAATGTCATACTCATGCCAGAGGGTGCTAACGGCAACTAGAGAGTAGAGCTCAGGGATGCTGCTAAATATCCTATGATGTCAATAATACCCAAACTGAGAAATCCTGGTCTGTGTAAAAATTCTTATGGAATCTAGAAAAAAGTTAACTTGGACTACTAAGTTAGTTTAGTGAAGTTGCAGGATATAAGATTCCTATACAAAAATCAATTAAAATTTTGTACTACTAATGTGTGTATATATAGCAGTTGTATATGCCAGCAATGAACAGTTAGAAGTTGATATTAAAAATACTCACCATACTACCAAACATGTGAAATACCTAAATCTGACAAAAGCTGTTTAAGACCTCAACACTGAAAATGACAAAAATATGCTGAGAAAACAACCCCAAACAAACAAAAAACAATGCTGAGAGATAAAAAACAAGCTAAGTAAGATGAAGAGCTATAAACTATTCAGAGAACAGAAGACTCAATATTGTTATCAGCTCTACTGATTCAATGTAATATCAACCAAAATTCCAGCAAGCTTTTCTAATAGAAACTGACAAGCTGATTCTAAAATTTATGTGGAAATGCAAAGAACTGACTAATCAAAACAGAACTCTGANTCAGAGAACAGAAGACTCAATATTGTTATCAGCTCTACTGATTCAATGTAATATCAACCAAAATTCCAGCAAGCTTTTCTAATAGAAACTGACAAGCTGATTCTAAAATTTATGTGGAAATGCAAAGAACTGACTAATCAAAACAGAACTCTGAAAACAAGAGTACTTGATTTAAAAATTTACTATCGAACTAAAATAATTCAGACACTGTGGTACAGGCATTAAGATGGACAAATAAATCAATGAAACTGAACAGACAATCCAGAAATAAACTTACTTCTATGTGGTCAACTGATTTTTATAAAGGTATTAAGCAATTCAATGGAGAAAGGATAATCTTTTTTTCCCCCATGTTATTATAATAGACTTCTTTTTAAACAAATTGTTCTTAGAAGAGCTGGATGGGCCATATGTGAAAACATTAAAAAACACATACACTTCTTCACACCAACCACAAAATTAGAAAGATCCATTGAAATGGGTCATAGGTCTAAATGCAAGAGCTAAAACTATAAAACTGAGAAGAAAACTCATGAGAAAATCTTTGTGATTTTGAACTTGCCAAAGACCTTAGGACATAAAAAGTGTAAACTTTTATGAAAGAAAAAATAATTTTGACTTTGCTAAATTAAATACTTTTACACAAACACTTTAGTGAAGAAGATAAACATGTCAAACAAGCACAGGAAAAGACGTTCAACATTATTATCTGTTAGAAAAATGCTAATTAAAGCCACCATGAAATACCACTGCTCATCTACTAGAAAGGCTAAAATGAAAGAAAACTGACAAAACAAGTGTTGGCAAGAATACAATTAACTGAAACTCTCAAATACTGATTGCCTGTGTGTGTGTTCAGTCGTTCAGTTGTGTCCAACTCTTTGCGACCCCATGGATTGCAGCCCGCCAAGCTCCTCTGTCCATAGGATTCTCCAGGCAAGAATACTGGAGAGGGTAGCCATTTCCTCCTCCAGGGGATCTTCCCAACCCAGGGATCAAACCTGAGTTTCCTGTGTCTCCTGCATTGGCAGGCGAATTCTTTACCTCAGAGACACCGGAAAGCCCCAAATACTGATTATGAGACTATAAGACTCTTTTTGAAAAACAGTTATCAGTGTCTTAAAAAGTTAAACATACACCTATCAAAAGACTCAGTCTTTCTATTTCTAGGTATTTAACCATGGTTTGTATATGAATGTTCAGACCAGCTTTATTTGGCATAGCCCCAAATTGGAAATAATCCAAATAATACGGACGCAGTAAATGTGTCCATAGTGATGGTCCATGGGTGTATACCTAAGTCAACATTTGTAAAACTGTACACTTTAAACATGTGCAGTTTATTGTATGTCAATTATACTGCAATAAAACTACATAAAAAATTGTTGTAGTTACAAATAAGATAGTCAAGAACAGAAAAATCTGGGGCTACTTCGCCTCTAAGGAAAACCCGAGATGCTATAGCAGTACTCAAATACGCAAAAGAACAGATGATACTGAGAAACTGCTCTGTAGCCAGACTTTTAGGCCTCATAGGCACTGGGCAGCTGGGGGGTTAAGGTTAATTTAAAAGCTGTGGTATAGTGACCTGCAGAGAGCATTCTAAGAGATTTATGTTCTTTCTCTTCTACCATTCTGACCACACAGGCTTCTCCCTTGTCAGATTTGGGGAATGCTGTATTCAATAAAATAAATAAGTACGCCCAACCAAAGAATAATTAATTTGGTTAAAGGAGTGATGTATTTTGAAGACATTTGCTTAGAATGTGAAATCACTCTCTCAAGAGGTTTAGTAAGAGTATTTTATCATTGAGTTTTCAGGTAACAGTCAAAGGTCAATATTAACTTTCAGCCAAACTGTGAGACTAAACTGTTCAGCCCACACAGTGAATGGAGCAGATGCCAAATTCAGTCAGATCGGCTTACAATGGAAACACGTCTATTAGAAGACTTATAAGGAACATCTGTTTTCCTCATTCCTCTTGGTATGTTCTTTCTGAGAAAAAGAAAGCTTATGTTTATGAAATATTTTTGAGAAGCATAAGTACCAGCATCCTCTTTATAATAGAAGAGCTAGTTGATGATTGAAGTGAAGTCCCCTGAAGAGACATTTGCTTTGACAAATGGAAAACCTGGATGGAGACAAAAAGCTTAGACCTCTGCCCTGAGTGAATATCAGTTCTTTAACAATCTATTTTTAAATTCTAACTGAGATGAACTACAGATGTTATATAATCAGTTATAAGTTGAACCTTCATAAAGTAGCTGATATGAGTCTTCACAAGTTGTACAAAATAGTTTAAAAAAATAAAGGAGCTTATATTTAAAGAATCATAGGAAATTCTTTCATAATAAACATTCCCAAGATACCTTTTTTATTGCATAAAATATACATAACCTCAAAGCTACCATTTCAACCATTTTAAAGTGTACAATTCAAGGCATTAAGTCTATTTGCAATGTAGTGTAACCATCACTTCTATCAATTTCCAGAATATTTTCATTACTCCAACAGAAACTATACTTATTAAACTCTCCATTCTCTCCCACCCCTGGACTTTTGTGTCTGCCTTACTTCATTTAGCATAACGTTTTTCAGTACAATTTTTTAAGTTTAGATTTTTATTATTAGCTGGCCTACAATGTATTTTTTAAAAACCACATTTGGAAATAATTTCAAATTCAGAAAACTTGCCAAAAAAAAGAAAGAAAACTTGCAAACAATGCAAATAGCATCCATATATCCTTTACCTGGATGTACTTATTGTCAACATTTTGCTCCTTTTGGGCCCATCTTCTCTTTTTTATACAATTTTCTCCACTGAACTAATTTAGAAGAAGTGGCATTTGTCATGCCCTTTACTTTTAAATCTATCTATGTATCTTTCCTGAGAAAAAGGCTAGTCTCATGGATAACCACAGTCATTAACTTCAGTAATACTATTAGAATAGTGTTATCTAATTGACTGTTCATATTCCAGTTTTGTCAATGACCCATTAATATCCTTCATAGCATTTTTCTTCCATCTAGGATAGAATTTAGTCTAGGGTTTGTCATATTTTTAGTTTCCTTTATCTTGAACATCTCCGTCGACTTTTGTGACAAGGACATTTTTGAAGAATAGTCTTCCCCTACTCCGTATTTAATAGAGTGATGCTCATTTTGGTTTGTCTGATATTTCTTCATGATTAAATTCAGATTATGCATTCCTGGCCAGAATACTAGAAAAATTATGTTGTGTCCTTCTCAAGGGTATCACATTTAGGAACACATTATATCTGGCTGCTATTCACTGGTGATAATTTTGATCACCTGATCAAGATGTTGTCCTACTTCTCCACTGCATAGTTATATTTTCCCTTGCATCTAACAAGGAGTCTGCTGGTTGACACTTTAATACCATGCAAATATTCTGCTCCCTATAAAGAATCCCAATCCCTTCTCCCAAATTTAGTATTCATTCATAATTCCTAACTGAGGCAACTTAAACCATGATGATTTTCTAACTCCAGCACTCCCTTCACATTTACCAGTCAGCTTTCAACATTCTATATGCAAGAGCTTATTGCTTATCTCATTTACTATTTTTCATCTATTTATATATCAATAAGGGGGCACAGACTTTTATTTTTTAATAAATGGTTTATAATTCAATGCAGCTCTATATGGTGCTCAAAATGTCTCAGTTCTTAATAGTGGGAGCAACTTAAAGCTGGCTCATGTGTCCTTGGATTTGCCCCTCATACTATCTTTGAGTACTTCCTTACTTTTTGGAATTATTATTATTGGCTCATCTTAAACTCACCCTGTCTCAGCCTTAGAACCTGCCATTTTCCCAAGGATACGTATTTCCTATTAAGGTAAAATGTATTAAAGACCACAGTGTGGGAGGTAGGTACATTCTTTGCTTCTAGACCCTGAGCTAGGTGTACTTATACACATGTACAGATAGAGATACACATACATACATACACACATAAGTACATACACACATGTGTGTATGTATATACGTGTGTACACAAACCTATTTTAGAAATTGAATTGACACCAATGCTTCCAGTTCCAATCCATCCTTATAGCGCTTTCTTACCTTTCTCCAGTCCATTATTATGATTCTGTATTTTTTTCCATAGTGAAAACTCTAGCTTTCAACAATATCAAAATATTTATTGGCTCAGTTTTATACTATCTCCAAAACAGCTTCAAAATTGCTTCACTACTAATTTTACCAAACCCTGAATCTATTAAAAACAGTTTAGAATCGGTTTGCTGTTCTCCAATGTGCTCAAATACTGTGTTTGGTATGCTCTTTAGATTGGTTCTCCTTTTTACTCCACTTCAGAATTGACGGGTGGTTGCTGAACCACAGAAGATGCCAGGACTCTTGGCCTCCAGAGAATAATTCAATCCAGGCCCAGAGATGAGGCTTGATCGCTCAGAGCTTCTGTGTAATAAAGTTTTATTAAAGTATAAAAGAGATAGAGAAAGCTTCTGATATAGACATCAGAAGGGGGCAGAAAGAGTGCCCCCTCACTAGTGTTAGGAATGGAGTTATATACTTTTAATTAGCTATTATAGTGAATCAAAAGAATGTCTGGAGGTTATAAAGACCTTACTAGACCCACTCCCATAATTTACATTTTAAGATAACAGGATTAGCCAGAAGGTTTTTTCCAGAAACTGTCCTCAAGCAGGATACATTATTGTTATATAATCCTAAGGAATGTAGAGGGAAAAAAAAGTTTGTCCTTTCCTCCTTGAGAATTCCAGACCCCTCTCTCCCTTGGGACCCCCAAACTTCTTATCAGCCTGCGTAGGAATTGACTCTCTCAGAATGGTTCACTTACTTAAGACCAAAAAAAATGTTGGGGTCACGATTTCAATTTTCATCCCTCACTTTCATCCTTATTAACTTAATATTTTTAAAAAAATATGTAGAATATTAAAAATTCTAAAAAAGGTATACTCAGAGAAGTGTCACTTTCTTTTACCCTATGCTCTCCCCATTCGAGGTACCCAATTTCATTGTTTTTTGGTTTGTCTTCATGAGAAATGCTGTGCTGGATGAAGCACAAGCTGGAATCAAGATTGCCAGGAGAAATATCAATAACCTCAGATATGCAGATGACACCACCCTTATGGCAGAAAGTGAAGAAGAACTAAAGAGCCTCTTGATGAAAGTGAAAGAGGAGAGTGAAAAAGTTGGCTTAAAACTCAACATTCAGAAAACTAAGATCATGGCATCCAGTCCTATCATTTCATGGCAAATAGATGGGAAAACAATGGAAACAGTGACAGACTTTATTTTGGGGGGCTCCAAAATCACAGCAGAGTGACTGCAGCCATGAATTTAAAAGACGCTTACTTTCTGGAAAAAAAGTTATGACCAACCTAGACAGCATGTTAAAAAGCAGAGACATTACTTTCCCGACAAAGGTCCGTCTAGTCAAAGCTATGGCTTTTCCAATAGCAATGTATGGATGTGAGAGCTGGACTATAAAGAAAGCTGAGTCTCAAAGAATTGATGCTTTTGAACTGTGGTGTTGGAGAAGACTCTTAAGTCCCTTGGACAGCAAGGAGATCCAACCAGTCCATCCTAAAGGAAATCAATCCTGAATATTCATTGGAAGGACTGCTGCTGAAGCTGAAACTTCAATACTTTGGCCACCTGATGCAAATAACTGACTCATTTGAAAAGACCCTGATGCTAGGAAAGATTGAAGGCGGGAGGAGAAGGGGACGACAGAGGATGAGATGGTTGGATGGCATCACCAACTCAATGGACATGAGTTTGAGTAAACTCCAGGAGTTGGTGGTGATGGACAGGGGGGTCCATCGTGCTGCAATCCATGGGGCTGCAAAGATTTGGACATGAATGAGCAACTGAATTGAACTCCTGTGTTTATTTTTGTAAAAGTAAGCAGATATCTGTGCATTTTCTTATTTCCTCTTTTTTAATACAAAAGGAGTGGCATAGAATATTTGCCCTTTTGCACTTTGCTTTTTTTTTCACTTAAAATATCTCCTGGCATCACTGCATACTAATACATAAGAGATTTTTCCCCATTTTTTTTTACAGCTGCATAGCAGCTTATTGTATGGATATACCATAGTTCATTCACTCCATCTCCTATGTGTGAATGTTCACCAGTTTTTAATGCTTTGAAATTACAAATAATTCTGTAATGAATAACATTTTGCATGTGTGCTTTTGTGCTGTTGGGTGTGTGTGTGTATCTTTCGGGTAAATTTCCAGAAGTGGCATTTTGGGGGTTGAAGGATTAATACGTAAGTAGTTTTGTTAGATACTGCCAAATTCCACTTTCTTGGGGTTAAACCTTTTGCATTTCCACTGGTAATGTTTAACGAGTGTTTCCCCGCAATCTCAATAACAGAGTACACTGTCAAGCTTTTGATTTTTTTTGGCAATCTGATGGGTTAGAAACATATCTCAATGTACATTTAATTTGCATCTCTCTTACTATGGGTGAGATTGAAGACCTTGTTCTACGTTTAAAAAACTAATCTCTTTCTGTGAATTGTTTTTTTTCTGATCTTTTGCTTATTTTTCTGTAGAATTTTTGGCTTTCCCACCCCAATTTTTTAAAAGTTCTCTGTATTTTTAGGATATTATTTCAATAAAGTATTTTTAGGTAGGAAAAATATAATATGCTGTTAGTATAGACAAATACTGTGCCAGCAAGTAAACAAAGTGCTTATTCATATTTCATTCACTGAATGTGATGAATTACAAAGAGTGTGGCTAGAAGACACTATAGCAGATAAATATGGCTTGCCGATAAATTAAAAAAGAATTTTGTACTCTTTTGGTAAAGACTGTGGGCCAAGGAAGAAGAAGTAAAATTTTAAATAAATGACTTGGCATGGGTGTTCAATATGAAAAAGTACTTTAGAAGCTCTTTGTGGGGAGGCTATTAGCTTATGGTCCTTGTCAGTATATCATGTTAAAAATGAATAGTAAGGCTCTGTGTATATGCCTTTCAAGACAGCCACGAGAACAGGAACAGGAGGCATACCCTGGTGAATGGGAAACAGCAGCACAGGTTTCCAAATCAAGAACTCACATGCTGAGGCAGTGGTTGTACCTTTTAACTTGAGGGCCTTCTTTCTGTGACTCCTAACTTCTCTTTGATCCTTTCATGGACAGGCTTTTTCCAGGGCCTCTCCCACTTTTCGTCATGTCATGGACCTTAGGTCTCGGGCTGCTGAGGCACAGTCTACCTGAAGGCTTCTCACTGACACTGAATTTGGTTCCTAGGGCTCTGAATCTTGGCGCAATCACAGACCCAGAGCTCTCAGAATAACCTCAGTCCGTTAACAACCAGTATGGTTTATTATCTTCTGGTTAATTTCATTTGGACTTTTCTTTTACTGCAGTTAAAGAGAGTGGTCAATTTTACCATTCAATCAGCATGAATTCAGCATCTGAGATTAGACCTGACACATAATTTAAACTATGCTGAAAGGAGTACCAAGTTTTTTTTCTCAAAGCACATAGAGGTGTGATGGCTAGTGTGAGCAAAAGGCAATGAGATTTCCTAGCTCAAGTTGGCCATTCTAGTTACTGTAGAAAACATACAACGTGTAGAATTTTCTTAGTGTCTTCCACAGAAAACAGAAATATTGTCAGTAACTATGAAAGTCTTAATAAAGACACTTAGGAGTCAGGAATATTTTAGAAGGAAATGAATGAAATCTATAAGTCAGTATTTTCTTTTTCATATACAGTTCCTTCACTAATATTTTTCATGGTGGCTGGAACTAAAAACCCAGTAGACTCCATTCCTGTTCACTCAACATTCACAGTAAAAGCATGAGTTAGCTTTTCTGATGATCATCACATATGGCTACATGGTTTATGTTAAAAAAAAAAAAAATCCAACAATTCGAACAGGTGACCAGCTAAATCCATGCAAAGGAATTACAGAAAGCAGTTAGCTAAAATGAGTTAGAACTTCATTAAGCTGCTATGAGACNATGAGATGGTTGGATGGCATCACCAACTCAATGGACATGAGTTTGAGTAAACTCCAGGAGTTGGTGGTGATGGACAGGGGGGTCCATCGTGCTGCAATCCATGGGGCTGCAAAGATTTGGACATGAATGAGCAACTGAATTGAACTCCTGTGTTTATTTTTGTAAAAGTAAGCAGATATCTGTGCATTTTCTTATTTCCTCTTTTTTAATACAAAAGGAGTGGCATAGAATATTTGCCCTTTTGCACTTTGCTTTTTTTTTCACTTAAAATATCTCCTGGCATCACTGCATACTAATACATAAGAGATTTTTCCCCATTTTTTTTTACAGCTGCATAGCAGCTTATTGTATGGATATACCATAGTTCATTCACTCCATCTCCTATGTGTGAATGTTCACCAGTTTTTAATGCTTTGAAATTACAAATAATTCTGTAATGAATAACATTTTGCATGTGTGCTTTTGTGCTGTTGGGTGTGTGTGTGTATCTTTCGGGTAAATTTCCAGAAGTGGCATTTTGGGGGTTGAAGGATTAATACGTAAGTAGTTTTGTTAGATACTGCCAAATTCCACTTTCTTGGGGTTAAACCTTTTGCATTTCCACTGGTAATGTTTAACGAGTGTTTCCCCGCAATCTCAATAACAGAGTACACTGTCAAGCTTTTGATTTTTTTTGGCAATCTGATGGGTTAGAAACATATCTCAATGTACATTTAATTTGCATCTCTCTTACTATGGGTGAGATTGAAGACCTTGTTCTACGTTTAAAAAACTAATCTCTTTCTGTGAATTGTTTTTTTTCTGATCTTTTGCTTATTTTTCTGTAGAATTTTTGGCTTTCCCACCCCAATTTTTTAAAAGTTCTCTGTATTTTTAGGATATTATTTCAATAAAGTATTTTTAGGTAGGAAAAATATAATATGCTGTTAGTATAGACAAATACTGTGCCAGCAAGTAAACAAAGTGCTTATTCATATTTCATTCACTGAATGTGATGAATTACAAAGAGTGTGGCTAGAAGACACTATAGCAGATAAATATGGCTTGCCGATAAATTAAAAAAGAATTTTGTACTCTTTTGGTAAAGACTGTGGGCCAAGGAAGAAGAAGTAAAATTTTAAATAAATGACTTGGCATGGGTGTTCAATATGAAAAAGTACTTTAGAAGCTCTTTGTGGGGAGGCTATTAGCTTATGGTCCTTGTCAGTATATCATGTTAAAAATGAATAGTAAGGCTCTGTGTATATGCCTTTCAAGACAGCCACGAGAACAGGAACAGGAGGCATACCCTGGTGAATGGGAAACAGCAGCACAGGTTTCCAAATCAAGAACTCACATGCTGAGGCAGTGGTTGTACCTTTTAACTTGAGGGCCTTCTTTCTGTGACTCCTAACTTCTCTTTGATCCTTTCATGGACAGGCTTTTTCCAGGGCCTCTCCCACTTTTCGTCATGTCATGGACCTTAGGTCTCGGGCTGCTGAGGCACAGTCTACCTGAAGGCTTCTCACTGACACTGAATTTGGTTCCTAGGGCTCTGAATCTTGGCGCAATCACAGACCCAGAGCTCTCAGAATAACCTCAGTCCGTTAACAACCAGTATGGTTTATTATCTTCTGGTTAATTTCATTTGGACTTTTCTTTTACTGCAGTTAAAGAGAGTGGTCAATTTTACCATTCAATCAGCATGAATTCAGCATCTGAGATTAGACCTGACACATAATTTAAACTGTGCTGAAAGGAGTACCAAGTTTTTTTTCTCAAAGCACATAGAGGTGTGATGGCTAGTGTGAGCAAAAGGCAATGAGATTTCCTAGCTCAAGTTGGCCATTCTAGTTACTGTAGAAAACATACAACGTGTAGAATTTTCTTAGTGTCTTCCACAGAAAACAGAAATATTGTCAGTAACTATGAAAGTCTTAATAAAGACACTTAGGAGTCAGGAATATTTTAGAAGGAAATGAATGAAATCTATAAGTCAGTATTTTCTTTTTCATATACAGTTCCTTCACTAATATTTTTCATGGTGGCTGGAACTAAAAACCCAGTAGACTCCATTCCTGTTCACTCAACATTCACAGTAAAAGCATGAGTTAGCTTTTCTGATGATCATCACATATGGCTACATGGTTTATGTTAAAAAAAAAAAAAATCCAACAATTCGAACAGGTGACCAGCTAAATCCATGCAAAGGAATTACAGAAAGCAGTTAGCTAAAATGAGTTAGAACTTCATTAAGCTGCTATGAGACAATTTCCAAGATAAAAGTTAAATGAAAACTCAAGTAAGCCCAGTATACTCTCATTTGATGAAAACTAGGATATGTATACATAAACAAACTTGCACAAACACAGAATATTTATGGGTGGATTCAATAAATACCAGCAACCAAAGCTACCTCACAGAGGGGAATTACAGGACTGAAGTGCAAGCAATGCTTGCCTTTCATTACATATAAATGTAGTACTTCTATATTTCCTTTTTGTGCTGTTGTATTTTCTACTGCTTACAGGTATTATTTCTGTAATAAAAACTTTATTAGAAACATTTTCCTATATCTTTAAATATTCTTAGAGACCATGCATTTTAAATGTAGATGCAGTATAATTTACTTAAATCCTATTACTGGATATTTAGGTGTATTTCTATTTTTTTTACTACTATAAATAACACTCTAGTGAGTATCTTTATAACATTTTAATAACACTTATTGTACACAATTAAAAATTTTAATTTTCTTGGGATATATTTTGTGAAGGGTCATTAATTTTTAAAATTTATTTATTTATTGAGATGCACCAGATCTTGGTATATGTGGGATCCAGTTCTTTGACCAGGGATAGAACCCAGGCCCTCTGGACTGGGAGCTTGGAGTCTTAGTCACTGGACCACCACGGGAGCCCCAAAGGTAATTAATTTTAAGCTTTTTTATTCATATTGCCAAACTCCTTTTCAAAATGATGTTATTAATGTATATACCCAATAGCATTCTTGCTATAAAAAATCAGTTTGATAATTTAAACAGTGAAAGGCAGAATTTCGTTTTAACTTACAGTTATTTGTTTATTAGGGAGGTTGAAAAATTTTATTGCTCATATGCCTACTGGCCATTTGTATTGCTTCTTTTTATGAATTGTCTGATGACAGCTTTTATCTGTTCTCCTACTAGAGTATTTCTCGTCTATTTTGGATTTCTAAAAGACCTTCTTCCAGCTTGTCTCCTATTTATGCTGAGAGTACTTCCTGTTGTTTTGTCACTTGCCTTTTATATCTATTGCTGCTGCTGCTGCTAAGTCGCTTCAGTCGTGTCCGACTCTGTGCGACCCCACAGACAGCAGCCCACCAGGCTCCCCTGTCCCTGGGATTCTCCAGGCAAGAACACTGGAATGGGTTGCCATTTCTTCCTCCAATGCATGAAAGTGAAAAGTGAAAGTGAAGTCGCTCAGTCGTGTCCAACCCTTAGCTGTCCAACCCTTAACCCTTTGGACTGCAGCCACATGGATATATTTATCTTTTAATAGTTTTTTCCACCAAATTTGGGTTGAGACAGGTCTTCCATACCATGAATTCAGATAAATATCAGCTCGTATTTTCTTTAGTTCACTTATGGTCATTTAATTATTTACTCCATCTAGAAATTGAGTGTCATGATTGGTAGTAATCAACTTTCATTTTTCACAGAGTTACATTTTTGTTCCACCATGGTATCTTAAGTAATCCATTTTGTTCCTAACATTCTTAAGCATTTTATTTTGAAATAATTTTAGATTTGCATAAGAGTTGCAAAGACAGTAGAGTACATCTGTACTCATTCTGATTTTATTAAATTCCTATATGTGTTTCCTTCCATTTTTACTCTTTGGTCAGATCTTTGCAATGTATTTTAGAAACGCGTTTATTCAAAACAGTAAAAGAGCAAAATTCTTCTATGTCTGAAGAATTATGATCATTTCCAGATTTTGGAGATGATTTTTACTTCCTGTTTCCTTTTATTTCCTAAATATTCTATAGTAAGTAATATTACTTTTATAATCAGAAAAAAATCAATAAACATTTTAAAGGATAACATGGAACATTTAATTATTCAGAAGATATTTACGAATAACTCATTCAAGAATTTCAGCTGAGCAATATTTTATTCTGACAGTTTTCCATTCATGCTTTTAGAATTTATTAATAATTGTTGCCACTTGGGAACAGCTTTCTGTAAAGTAAATCAGTATGAGTGTTAAGTACTATGAAACTGGTCATTATTCTCAGAAAGATTTCTCAAGAACTAAAGATCTTCACTACCTTCTATATTCTCAGGTTTAGCGAAACACAGGTAATGTTAGAGGAGGCACCTTAGAGAGTTTTTGAGGCAACCTTAGTACAGTATTTCTTCCCCACATGAAGACTTCATTTGTAGATGGCACATGCCAAATACATCAGTCTGCATCTTTTGAAATGGAAATTCAGGGACCAATGCTTCCTTAGCAGGGATTCTGGGAGAATTCTTGCCAGAATTAAGCAGAAAGGTTCACTGTGCTTGAATAGAGTGGTCATTATGTGATATCAATAGAACAAGTTTTTTTAGTAAAAACGGTGAGATCACTGGCCATAGGATACTGGCCTTAGAATCTTAGAACAGTGTAACTGATGAAGTTGGGAAACAAGGCACACGCACAAACTGAAGATACTAGTAAAATGAGGTGGGTAGAAGAAAGGTTTTTCCATTTTGGCCTTTTTTGTTTTTTAAATTCATAGACTATTTTTGGGAGCAGTTTTAGGTTTACAGAAAAACTAAACAGAAAGTACAGGGTTCCTATATACCCTCTCATTGCTACATCCCTTATTTCCCCTATCATTAACTGTTAACAATTAATGAGCCGATAATGACTCACTGAAGTCCATGGCTTATATTAGGGTTCACTTTATGTTGTTCATTCTACAGGATTCAAAGACATATAAAAAAGAAAATGTCTAATGATTTGTTACACACCATTACAGTACTACATAGAATAGTTTCACTGCTCAAAAAACCCCTGTACTCTATCTATTCATGCCTCTCACTCCCCCCTTGCCCCTTGACAATCACTAATACCTTTACTCTCATAGTCTTATCCTTTTGGTAAAGGATTCATACAATTTGTAGCCCTTTCAAATTGACTTCTTTCATTTAGCGTGGTATGTCTGAGTTTCTTTTGTGTCCTTTTCATGGCTTGATAGCTTGTTTCTTTTTATCTCTGAATAATATTCCATGGAATGGATATACAACAGTTTATTTATCCAGTCATCTATTGAAGGACATCTTGACTGTTTTTAAGTTTTTTCAATCATGAATAAAGTGCTATGAACATTTGTGTGCAGGTTTTTATGTAGGTATAAGTTTCCCATTCATTTGGGCAACCAAGGATCACAATTGCTAGATCTTACAGTAAGAGTGTGTTTTTTCAGAAACTGCCAAACCATTTCCAAAGTGGCTGTACCATTTTGCATTCCTATCAGCAATGAATGAATGAAGAGTTTCTGGTGCTGTACATTCTCACCACATAGTCTGCACATACAAACTCAAGATGCTGGCTTAATGACATGGGTAAAAGAATGTCTTTTTTCATTAAAAAATAAATCTTAATACTTACAACTGAAAACCTCTCAAAACATGAAAGTATATGCCTTATGTCCTCTACTCACTTATCTATTTCATTGCTCACAGTAAACTTACTATATTTTACGTATGTTGTCTTCGAAGCCACATGATTTATTTTAGACACTGATGGTATTCTCCACAGCTTTGTGGAGGACTTTGAGGACTAGGTCAATGATCTAATGAATCATTTGCATTCTAGATATTTATAATACTATGCTTTCTCTACTATCTTCATCCCTCATCCCACCCCAACTCATCCATTTAAGTTATCAATGTTCTTTAAACATGAGTAATATTGAACTATACACTGTATAGTAGCAATGAGTTAATCACATAGTTATTAAGAGAGAATATGAGAATAGTAACATAAGTTATCATGTAATTACCTTTGTTCTCAGAGGCATTACCATGTAATTAAAGCAAACCTGATATAATATTTTACAGCAACTAAGAGTGCTGAATTCTATATTCTTCCTGTCCTTTTCTTTGTAAAAATTTTGCTGTCATTTCTAGGTCAATTTGATTTTCAATATTTGGTTATTTTCCATCTTTCTTAGATATTTCCACTTCAGTGATGATTTTATGTGCTCTCTTAGACTGGTCTGCTATACCTTCTAAACCAATGGTTATCAGATATATGCTGCCACATGACAAATGAGACAGTCAACTTAAAAGCTGTACTTTTATTTTTATTACCCGTGCATGCTCTAAGAGAGAGAATAAGCTATAAAATAAAACACCGACTAATCTGAATCCTCAATTTATTGACTCATGCCACTATCATGCTAACACTTGTATACTTATATAAACTTGTATAAGAAGCAAATGAAAATAAAAACCTAGAATGCTATCAAAAGTATTTTGATTAATTCAACCAACAGCTACTGAATACCTGCCATTACTAGGTAAGGTGCTAGACATCAAAGGATTCAAAGATGGATAAAACAGTGTTAATCCTTGAGGATTTTAGAGTTTTTAGGAAAGCCATATAAATACTTTAAAAATAATCCTGGCAGAAGTGTGTAACATGAATTTACTAGGAAAGAGAGTGTTGGCAGAGAGATCACATAGACATCTACTTCAATATTCTGGGAGTGTTTCCCTAAGTGCAGTTCCTGTACCAGCAGCTTTAGCATGACCTAACCCCCATCCCAGACGTTATCAAATCAGAGACTCTGAGGACAGGACCCAGCAACTTATCTTTTAACAAGTCTTCCAGGTGATTCTGAATTCTGATGCATGCTCAAGTTTGAGAACTACAGGTCTAATGTGACAGATAATAAGGGTAGGAAGGAGAATAAACAGTGATTTGATGTGGGTGCTGATGAAAGTTAAAAAGTGAAGAACAATTCTGTGGCTTAAAGCTTAGGTAAGTGTGCAGAAAATGAAACAAGGGTTATGCCCCAGGCATATGTATGTTCATCGGAGTCTCATTGCTACTCCTGTGGAGAAGCTACATTTCACAACACTTTCAGTAAGAATAGCAGTAAAGGTCCTAGGTAGGATATGACAAAGGCACTGTTACTGGATGCACTGGACATTCCACTAGGCATTTTAGCAAATCAGATTTAGACATTTACTGGGTAACTTCAGTACATTCTGTGAAATCTTCCTGGGAGCCTCTGACTTGTATGCTACTGCCTATTAACATCAGGAACATGTTCAAGATTATGATCCTGAGAATCAGTTTTCATATTCTGGCACTAGAGGTAAAGAACCTGCCTGCCAATGCAGGAGATGTAAGAGACAGAGGGTTCAACCCCTGGGGTGGGAAGGAAGACCCCCTAGAGGAGAAATGGCAACCCACTCCAGTATTTTTAGCTGGATATTCCCATGGACAGTGGAGCCTGGTGGGCTACAGTCCCTGGGGTTGCAAAGAGTAGTATACAACTGAGCAACTGTGCATCCACACACATAATAGCAAAGTTCAATCTTTTTTTTTTTTTTGCTTTTTCACTTTTATTTATTTTTTAACAACTTTTAAATTTTGTATTGTGGTATGGCCAATTAACAACATTGTGATAACTTCAGGTGTACAGTGAAAGGACTCAGCCATACATATACACGTATCCATCCTCTCTCAAGCTGCCAAAAAACACTAAGCACAGTTCCATGTGCTACACAGTAGGTCCCTGAAGGTTACCCATTTTAAATACAGCAGTGTGTACATGTCCATCCTAAACTCCCGAACTATCCCTTCCCCTGGCAACCATAAGTTCATTCTCTAAGCCTGTGAGTCTGTTTCTGTTTTGCAAGTTAAGTTCATTTCTACCATTTCTTTTTAGATTCCACATATAAGGGATGCCATATAATATTTCTCCTTCTCTGCTGGACTTATTTCACTCAATACAATAATCTCTAGGTCTATCCGTGTTGTGGCAAATGGCTTTATTTTATTCTTCTCACTGGCTGAGTAATATTCCATTGTATACATGCACATCTTCTTTTTCCAACCTTCTGTCAATGGTCATTTAAGTAGCACAGTTTATTCTTAGGTGCCCTGATACTAAAGTATGGTCTAACCTGCTATTTCCCGACTCATTCCCTTTCTGACAAAATCCCTCAATAACCAAGTTCTTAGATATACTAAGTTTATTTGACATAGGAGGTAAGTTTGTTGTAACTATGCACGTGAATAACTGACTTTATATCATACAATGAATATTTACTGTCTATTCTCTGCCAGGTACTGTGGTGGATCCTGAGGATACATTGGTGAATAAGACACATAGAGACCCTATTCTCTTAAAGCTTATATTTTAATGGGGGAGATTTTTTAAGAAGCAATAAGTCAGTGAGTAAAATAATAAATAAGTAAGATAATTCCAGAGAATGTTAAGTGCTATTAAGGAAAACGACTATGTGCAGCAGTACAGAAGAGTGAATGGAGCCATGTTAGATAGAATGATTAGAGAAAACTGTTAAGCTGAGACTGAGGATGGCAAAGACATTGCCATGCAGAGTAAGGAAGAGCATTCCAGGCAAAGGGCATTCCATGTGCAAAGTGTCTAAGGACTGAAAGCAGGCTTGTATAGCTAGAGCATGCAACCAAAGGTGAAATTTATGCAGATTTTCTTCAGAATGTTTTTTAAAAGTGCAAATCCCTTTAAAACGTTTACTAGTTATATTAGTTTTCTTTGGCTGCTGTACTAAATTACCACAAACTAGGTGACCTAACATATCAGAAATTTATTCTCTCATGGTTGTTGTGGCCAGATGTCCAATCAAGGGCCCATGATCCCTCCAAAGGCTCTAGAGGAAAATCTTCCCTTGCCTCTTCCAGATTTGGGTGGCTATTGGCATTCCTTGGGTTATGGCCACATTTCTCTGTCTGCTCTGTCCTCACATTAACTTCTGCTCTGTGTGTTTAATGTCCCTACGCCTCTTTCTTATAAGGACACTTTTGTTGTAATTTCAAGCCCACTGAGATAATCCAGGATAATTTCATATGAAGAGCCTAAACTTAATTACTTCTGTAAGACACTTTTGCCAAATAAGGGAACAGTCAAAGGGATTAAGATATGGACATATCTTTATGGAGGTGACCTTTAGCCCACTACAGTCTGCCTTCTGGACCCCCAAATTTATGTCTGTCCCTTGTGCAACATACGTTCACCCTACCCTAATATTCCCCAAAGTCTCAAACCTAAAGTTTAAACTCTCATCCAAACATCATCAGTTCAAAGTCCCAAATCTCATCTAGATCATCTAAATCAGCAACAGGTCAAAACCCTGGGGTAAAATTCCTTTGCATCTGTGAATCAGAGAAACAAGACATCAACAGGGCTCCTGCTTTCCAAATGCAGTGGTGGGATAGGCATGTGATAATAGTTATAGACATTCCTATTCCAGAAGGAAGAAAATGGAACAGACATAGAAAGGAGTTCCTTGTCTTGATGATTTTCAGAATTTGGCCAGGCAGAATCCCCTTCCCTGGTGGCTCAGATGGTAAATACCGAAGACCTGGGTTTGATCCCTGGGTTGGGAAGATCTTCTAGAGGAGGGCATGGCAACCCATTCTAGTATTCTTGCCTGGAGAATCCCATGGACAGAGGAGCCTGGAGGGCTACAGTGCATGGGGCTGCAAAGAGTTGGACACGACTGAGAGACTAAGCACATAGCAAGCTACTTTAGTACTAAGTAAAAAACAGGCCTGAGTTAAAGTGGTAGATCTGATAAAGAAGAAAAACAGATGGATTTGAGATAAGTTAACATAAGATATATCCTTAAAATTGAGTCAAAAGAACTCACTGAAGGTTTGAACAGAGGGAAAGGAAAGTATTGAGTATGATCCCTAGATTTCTAGCTTAAGATATGGGGTGTTTAATGTTCCATGTGTTATGTGATAGATGGATCATGCTGTAGGGAACATTTTCAGAACTCTAAGTATGAGAAAAAGGGTAAAGACAAGGCATGCAAACATACATATACATAGAGCCCTTTACAGGCTCCATCCATCACCCTTTTGAGAAAACCTGCTTTACCTTCAGCATTGTTGAGGGGGTCAGTTGATGTATCTTGAGCATACAAATCAACCCCTGGATCAAGGCCAGGACATCTGACCCAAGATATTCTTCCAGTGTCCTATTTATGAATGACACAAAAAGTAAATGGAGCTAACCTAGTGTTCTCTTTTAGGAGCCAGAATGGAAAAAAAAAGAAAGACCAAGAAGGAAGAAGCAGAGATACAGTGAAGCTGAGTAACATTAGTGCATAAGCACTGGAGTAAAGATCCATGAATTTCTGCTATTGAGGTCTCTAGAACTGATGGGTTCTAGAATCATTATCTGGCTCCATTCTCAGCAAAAACTTGTCTAGTCATGGTTCTTGCCTGAGATTCCTTTTATGACAGGTAACACTTAATGAGTCCTTACTAAGTATTACGTATTGTGCTTTGTAAACATTGTTACATTCAACCTTTACAATAACCCAAATGAGAAAGGTACTTTGTCCTCTGTTCATAGATGAGAAAACTGAGGCTCAAGGATGTCAAGTAACTAGTTCCACAACTAGTTAATGGCAGAACCAGGACTCATATCCACGTCTTTTGACTCACTGTCTTAACCACTATGCTATAATGTCTCCTTTAATGCTAATGTGCTTCCTTAAAAAACAATCCTTATTCTGACCTAGATGAAATGGGTTTCTGTTCCTTTGACCAAAGGACTCAGATGAGATAGTACCTTGAAGCCAAAGTATGGCTGCCCTACTAGATCCCGCACCACTGCCTGCTTCCAGGTCAACAAGCTTCCTCACATAGCTATCATTCTCTAGAAATGAATAGAACAAAATTAATTACTGGATGTAGGGATTTTGAAATATAAAAAACAGAATGATATATTGTAATCATAAATCTATATCCTTTCCTTTTCTTTGAATACTTCAACATAGAATAAAGATGGAAATACAGCTGTGAAAAACCAGTTTCCCTCTCTACCCTCTGAAAAATTAAAAGAAGAAGCTCTAGAGGTGCCCACTTACGTAACCAAATTTTACAATCTGCTACTTCAGGGTTTAAAAGTTTAACTAAGGGTAGAATTTGGCTGATAACTATACAGCATTTCAAAGGCAAAGAAAACGCTTCAATATCTTTCACTGTTTTTTTGACAGTCTGTTACTCCTAGGCTTTAGAAATGGTCATTCCTCAGATATCATCATTTTAACGAGTCATTTAGGTAAGCTGGGCAATAGTGCAAGAAAGCATGAGTTTCTTATAAGGCAGCAAATAAATGACTGCAGATGATGGGGAAAAGATTAATTTTTAAAAATCTATAACGATAAAAACTTATTTTTGATAAATTTTCAGTTTTATGTTCATCATCCTAGGTATAATTCATTTCAACTGTGACTTTTTCTAGGCATTTGCAAGGAAGCAAGTAAAGTGTTTATATGACTACCTTTTATCAAATTCAAAAGCTAATATAGTTTTTATAGACGGTAAGTAACTTCTTAGATAATCTAACTCTTGTCTTTTTCACAGTTGTGCAATCATCTTTTATCTTCAAGATAACGACTAACTTATAACAAGCTAGAATATTTTAGATTCTTCTTTAATGAAGGAAGGTATGAAACAAGGGTGGCATTTACAGTTTTGTGTGTCTAGGTCATGCTGCACTACAAAACCATTTAGGTTTACTAAAGATGCTAACTGGGTATTTTTTTCCCTCAATAGGATGTGTTTTAATTACTTTATAATTGCTTTACTATTTCTTTAAAATTGATTTTTCAGAAAGACCATGTATGTCTTTTGATATGAGTACAGATCACTATCTCCTTACATTGTGTTCTAATGTTAGCTTAAATTACAAGAATGAAAAAAAGTCTGAAAAACCCTTAGCCATTAAATTTATATATTTAACAAGTCAGGACCTTGAAATCTTGCTCTATCTGAAAGCACCATTAAAAATGCTTGATTATTATTACTAGAGGAAATTTTAAATAAAAGTTAATTAATCTACAAAACTCCCAGGTGGTTAACTGATTTTAGGGGCTAAATTTCTGGTACTTCTAATTATCCTCTGATGGCTTTACTTAGTGTCTCACAACCATGACAGATGACAATGAAAAACTGCAGTGAAATTCATCCACCCTGACACTGTGCTAAGCACCAGCTTCTCCCTCTCCAAGTAAAATCAATACTCTGTTTGAGTAAACACATTTACAGCTTTATTAGGATGTCTTGCTTGTTCTATAACAGCTACTTGAAGCTGTGGTAACAAATCGACTCAACTCAGTTAAACCTAGAGAGCTGGGTAAGAGGCCCATCGATAAGGTTGTTATAAAAATAAACTGCAGGGGATCAGAAAGCTGCAGCAAACAGTCTGGCAAATGTCAATATTTTCCCTTACAGAGGATGACAAAAACAGTGAGATCATGTGGAAAGCCTTTTTTTCCCCTTAAAAATGTCTCTTGTTTCAAATGGATAAAGCATTTCTACCTTTTGTGCACAACTCTTCTGAATGAAAATTTTACTTCCTAATTCCCATGTGCATCTGAATAGAAAGCTGATGTGAATACTTGATATTTTTCTGCCTTTTCAGAATCTTTATTTTCCTTTATATTAAGTGGCTTATTTTGGTCTTCATTGAGTTTATAAAATAACCTTATTCAAGTTATCTGGAATACCCACAGTGGTTCGGTCTTATCTTCTTTTTATTAATGAAACAAAACTATCACCAAAATTTGGGAGGTCACAGTGTTCACTCTTACCATTGTATCTGAGACTGATGTTCTACCTTCCAAATTAGGTCTTCCAAATTAACGTATTTAGCAAGAGCAAACACTGTTAGCTATAGACAGACTACACAACCTCCTGATGAGTGGCAGTACATAAAAACGTCTGCTACCTATTAGGAGCAAGCCTCCACAGTGGCTATAGCTGTACCAAACAAGAACTCATATACCCTATTTTAGATGTTCACAGGTTGCTCAAAGAACTAACATATGGCAGGAAATTCCCACTTCAATTTGGCTGGCTTAGACTACCCAGATGTGACAAAGTAATGGTTTCCCCCTGCTGAAAAAGCCTGAGACATGAGCTTTTTTTTTTTCTTCTTTCATTTTCTATGTAGTTTAGTTAGTAAAATTTTGTTTTGACTTCATATTGACTACCAGCTAGTCATGAACTTAAACAACAACTTGTGACTCATATGTTAAAAAACACAGATTTTTCTGGAAAAAGGAAATCAACAAACATTAAGTTTTGAAATAACTTAAAAAGCTACTGTGCCTGTCAGGGTAAGGTCTGACTTAGCAGATATTTGCATAATGAAAACCAAAGCCTAAGTGGTGTCAGATGGTGTAGTGACTGACATGGACAGGAAGTCAATTCAGAGCGAAGGTTCCTTTATGATAGCTCAGCACAATATGCTCTCCCACACAAAGACAGCGACTGAGCAGTATGGTATAATACACAGGCAGTGATCAGTGCTATAACAACGAGGATAACTTATTTCCTCTGTCTGGTATCTGAAAATGGAAACTTGTCAAACTCTATTAACATGGTGTGGGATATTACATTTGAATTATTAAAAAAAAATCCCAAACCAAGAAAACCTTTCGATGCTCCTAATTCAGAAAAGAAGCTCCTAAAGAGTACCAGAAAGCAGTATGTTTTACTTGTATGGATAAGATGCCCTTACACACCAACCCCTTTCAAAAACCGCTGTAATGATCATTACTCCTTATGCAACAAAAATGTACACGATGAGATTAGAATCTGAATTCTAAACCTAACCTGTGAGCTCTTGATGTGGTTCCCAAAATAAAAGTTTAGCACATGCTTCTGTTTATTGTGAAAGCTTTAACATCTTGGATACCCACATGCCAAAAACAAAAACACTACATCAAAGGCTTCTATCCATTTGGGGTATTGACTCTTGACCTATATATTTCCAAAAGGCCTACTTAACTGACAACTTTCATTTGGCTTATGAACATATGTAATTACTGATCATGAATTAATGAGTTAGGAGATCTAGCTTCTAGTATTGCATATTTGCAATTAACTCCTTTTCTTTGGTCTCACTTTCCTTATCCATCAAATGGGGGCTTTTTAACAGATCATGTTAGGTTTTCATAACTAATATCAACCCATTCAAGGGAGCTCTTTTATGTAATGCTTAATAAAATGTGGATAAGGTCATATGGGGGATTTGTTTAACCTAATTTCATTTTGATTCAGATAAGACCTCATTTGAACATGGTTTCACTACTGAAAACCTGAAAACCAGGAAACATGATTTAAAAAAATACTCCCTTTCAGCACTAACATCTTAAGCAATAATAATTAAAAACAAAAAGGCACATCAGGACAAAGTCATAGCTGTAGGAGTAAGATGATAGTAAGATTATTTATGCTTCAATTCATATGCAAGATAAGTAATTTTGTTACTATTTAACTCAATTCAAAAACCTGTATTTGATCAACTGACAATTCTTCACAGCAGGGTGGTTTTAAAATTCTAAGAGCACTCGATGACAGAGACTGGTTTTAATTTGCTATTTATTTCATGGGCTAGAAATAAAAGGTACATACCTTAACTTCATAAAATGTCAATGTAAACTAGATAATTAAATGAAAAATAAATTAAGATCCTGTGTTCATACCCCAGGTTTGGGAACTCATATCTGATGGGATAATAGCTGTGAATTTAGTGATCATATTGATACATTTTTGTTTCATTGAGATCTCTGTTGACAGTAAACAGCCATTTGACAACACAGGTTAGACTTCATACAAATTTTCATATAGTTTGGACGTTGTTTCTAATAACTTATACACCATGGCTAAGACTTTGGCTAAGTCACAAGGTGGACCAGGCTAAGCATCAGTACTACCAACATGTGATTTCATTTATTTTGATTATACTAATAACGAAGCCAATAAAGGCACATGGTAACAAATTCAAACATCGCTGAGACAAGATTTCCAATTGAATATATTTAGCTTTGTGAAAACTTACTATACTGCTCCTACCTTTTTTTTCATTTTGCTATTGACTGATGAAATCTATGTAGACTGGCCCTGGTCTACAGACTAGTGGTTAGAAAGGCACTTTGGGTATTTCTCCTCATTTGGAGGGGAAGACAAGAGGATATACTAACAGAATGGAGTATAACAAAATGATCAGAGTTAAGAACTTTGCAGTCAAACTTTAAGTTCGAATCCTGGCTTTCACTGTGACCTTGGGCAAATTACTTAATCTCTCGAACCTCTGAGACTAGAGGAACTGGGCCAGTTGAGCCTGGGCCCAGCTGTCAATTCACAGATTTGTGGAGCTAAATAAATGGTGGTTCTTTCAGATCACTAAGTTTTGAGGGTGGTGTGTTACACAGCAAAACCTAACTGATACTGGCTGTATGAATCAGACAGATAAGGTAGGTAAAATTGACCAAATACATGTAATAGCAGCATAAACTGCTACTGGATTCAAATTAGTTCTATTTGACTCACAAACGTTAAAGGTTGGAAAACTTACACACATATATTTTGTCATGTCACACTTCTAAGAAAATCAACTTCAGAAAGTTTTGCTTATGATATTTCTTCTGCCCTCTTCTACCAAATGAAATCTTATAAACACCAACGTTGTTTCCTTAGAATAAGCATTTCTCAATAGCCTTCAAATACAGGAAATGTAAGGTTAATCTTTGGACTTCCCAGGTGAGTCAGTGGTAAAGAATCCACCTGCAATGCAGGAGACATGGGTTTGATTCCTGGGTCGTAAAAGATCCCCTAGAGAAGGAAATGGCAATCCACTCCAGTATTCCTGCCTAGGAAATCCCACAGAGAGAGGAGCCTGTCAGGCTCTTTTTGGAGTCACAAAGGAGTTGGACATGACTTACAACTAAACAATAACAAGATTCATATATACGTTTCAGGATCTGATAGCCTAAACGGCTCAACCTGTCTCTATCCAAATCTCCAGAAGACAAAGTCCTTTGAATTTCATTATCTATTAACAATTGCTTCTAGATGGAGGCCATCCAAGATACTGTATCTTTGAGGGAACATTTCTAATGGTGAGAAATTTCAGACTTTATCTTAAAATCATCCTGTATCCCATGTGAATGAAAGTTATTTCTCTTTTTTGTGAAGGCTTGAGGATCATCTTTACCTCTTTAGACAAACAAAGGCTTAAATAATCTTTGGAAAGGTTCATGAAACTTGGTCCTGGTCCAATGTCAGCTTATTGAAATCTCTAGACGTCAAACATCAGCATAGCATGTCATGAAGAATCCTAGGACTGTGCAAGGTGTGAATCTCTTTTCCTTTCCCCCTTGCCTGAACTTGAGTTGATGTCTGTGTTGTATTTCAAATTCCTAATGACCAAGTCTGGTGTGCTGCCATTCATGGCATCACAAACAGTCAGACACGACTGAGCAACTGTACAACAACAAATGGCCAAGTGTATTCTATACCTCATTTAATGGTTTTACGGGAAACTGCTTAAGAAATTAAACACCAAAGATGTCCTCCTAGAGGTAAAAGACAGAGTAGGGATTCTTGTTGCTGTGGGACATGGTAGGAATATGCAGCAATCTTCTTGGTTACCATGCACAAATAAATCTTCTGCATACAGTGGGTCATATGAAGGTTTTGATTTTTGAGTAAAGAAGTGTGGGAAATGATATATTCAACATGCACCAAGCTATTTTCTAGTCCTCTGAGTTGACAGCAAAGGAAGGGGGTTGTGCAGGAAAAAATAAAGGCATAAGAATTCTGCACCACTTCTCTGCATAGCACAATGAAGCAGCAGTTTAGAAAAATGGGAGAGTAAGCTATTAATACAAATGTTTGGGAACAAAAAGCAAGGTGAGAATAGAAAATATAAACATAATTTAGATTCCCTATGGTTTTCAGAAATATAGACAGGTGCTGCTTGAAAAGGAAGTAGTATCTCTGCTCTAGAAACTTAAAAAAAAAAATCTTTTCTGAACATAAATTAGAAAGTGAAGTTAATATTCCTTTTTATTAGATGAGAAATAGGATAATTATTTACAGTGTGATTGCTAAGTAGCTTTAAAAGTCATTTGCATGTTGTAGGTAATATCTTTTAGGAAAATTCATTTTCCTTGCAGAAGCTGTCATGAGAAATTTGAAAATAAAAATATTAAAGGCAGCACAGTTACTCTACTATCATTCAAAATAAACTGTTCTAAGCTATATATGGCTTTTAACTATTATTTAATGAAGCTCTTTAAATCCTAACAATGCTGGCCCTTGAGTGAGGTCTCTAGTCTTTTATCTGAGAGTTATATTAATATATATGTGCCTAGGAATAATCTGTCAAAGGTGTACTCAGTCTAAAAATGATTAGCAGATCTAGTCCATATTCCTACAGCTGCCATGAAACATATGACTAAATCATATTAGATTAACACAAGCTGGTATTGACAGCCCACTAGGAACATATTGATTAGCTCCCCTTTCATGGTATTTGTTATGATCTTTCTTCTCAGTTTCATTTACTGGGAAGACACAGGGGAAGAGATTTCACTGGGAACAATGACAGTGCCTGTCACAAAATGTTCTCAGTGTTTCCATTTGTTACTATGGCAGTGACAAAGAGGGTTCCAAATGAAAAGGCAGACCTGCTGTGACAAAGCACAGCAGGACAAGAGGAAGAAATTCTCTACTGACCTGGGAGACTAGGGAATCATGCTCAGAGATTATAGAACTGGCTCCATTTCCAAGGGTACAATCCTAGTGCCTGGGCCTTTGAGGGAGAATGTGAAAAGGGTAGTTCCATCAGGGCTGGCTAGTGACACATAAGAAAGTGCTTAAGATCTACAAACAGAACAAGGAGGTATGCTTGTAGAGGTTGGAGGCATTTGTCACTGTCACTAAATCCTGGAGATGGAACTATGAATTTATGTACATTTGGGGTAGTCATTTTAAAATTATACATCAATGATGTAGTCATGTCCCTCTTGCGTGGCTAATAAGAATACATGGCACTCTGCTATTGTGATATGTAATATCACCACATGGTAGGTGAAGTCATCATTTATCTAAGAACTTAAACTTGGGACTGGAATACAGGTATGCAAATTCACAAAAGAAAGAAATGCTTTTAAGCCAGCAAAACTTGAAAGTAATAGGAGGAATATATTAACCACCTAAAGATAAAATGTGTCAATCAGAAAGGAGGTAGATTAATCAGGCAATAAAGCACAAAAAAGAAACTATATAATACATGCAAACGTTGCCACCGCCTCTCCATTCATGCTCAAGCCAAAGGAGTATGCTTTCCCAGGTATAGAGATGGAAGAAGGGGATTTTAACCAATGGATTTTTTACTTTTCAAACTAACAAGACAGATGCATTGGAAGACAGATGCATCAGCCTGGTGCTGTTAAAGAGTTGATTCATATAACTCCCTCCATTCAGATTCCATGCTGGCCAAGCAAATTTATGATCTGTCTTTCAGAATCTCTGTAGCGCCATCAATTCCACTGCTTAGCAAGAAGTTCCTGGTTCAACCTCACCGGGGATTCCAGTCCTTCAATTCTCTTCCCTTTCTCTTTCTTTTCTGCAACAATCTTACCCTAGAGTTCTCAGAATCCTATCAGGTAACAAAAGCTCCTGTTCAATAAATGAACTCATCTATGCAGACGACAGGAAAATTCTCTTCAGAAAAACCAGTTATTATTAGTAAGGCTGGTCTGTGGTTCTGAGTCCTAATGATGAGATTTTCCTAAACGTTTAGAGAAACAGAACAGTTCATACTGCCTATCTCTGCTACTTTCTAGCTATGAGACATTGGGCAAGTTACCCAATCCTTCTGTGTCTCAGCTTTATTATCAGTAAAACAGGGTTAAGTATAACTTATCTCCAGGATCTTTTATGAACATTAAATGAGTTAATATATGTAAACTGCCTAGGATATCAATTGGCTTGGGGCACAATATGTTACTAATTGCTATTACTGTATAGCTTGATTTAAGTAAACAGAATGTGCTGAACTAGCCAACATTAGTATTCTTTGTTAAAATAACATTATTTATCTCATTGCATGACTCGGTCTTTTAGGATTGATTATCTTGTGAAGAAATGAGAGTAGGGTTAAATGAAAAAAATGGCTACCTAATTGAGATATGCAGATGACACCACCCTATGGCAGAAAGGGAAGAAGAACTAAAGAACCTTTTGATGAAAGTGAAAGAAGAGAGTGAAAAAGTTGGCATAAAGTTCAACATTCAGAAAACTAAGATCATGGCATCTGTCCAATCACTTCATGGCAAATAGATGGAAACAGTGGAAACAGTGGCTGACTTTATTTTGGGCGGATCCAAAATCACTGCAGATGGTGACTGCAGTTATGAAATCAAAAGATACTTGTTCCTTGGAAGGAAAGTTATGACCAACCTAGACAGCATATTAAAAAGAACAGACGTTACTTTGCCGACAAAGGTCTGTTTAGTCAAGGCTATGGTTTTTCCAGTAGTCATGTATGGATGTGAGAGTTAGACTATAAAGAAAGCTGAGTGCTGAAGAATTGATGCTTTTGAACTGTGGTATTGGAGAAGACTTTTGAGAGTCCCTTGGACTACAAGGAGATCCAACCAGTCCATCCTAAAGGAGATCAGTCCTGGGTGTTCATTGGAAGGACTGATGTTGAAGCTCAAACTCCGATACTTTGGCCACCTGATGCAAAGAGCTGATTCATTTGAAAAGGCCCTGGTAAAGATTGAGGGCAGGAGGAGACAGAGACGACAGAAGATGAGATGGTTGGGTGGCATCACCAACTCAATGGACATGAGTTTGGGTAAACTCCGGGAGTTGGTGATGGATAGGGAGGCCTGGCATGCTACGGTCCATTGGGGCGCAAAGAGTCGGACATGACTGAGCGACTGAACTGAACTGAGGTTTTATCAGTAAAGTTCTGCCTAGTTTCAGCCTGCCTTCCACTTTCTCTATACTGATTTCAACACTCTGTAGTGAAATCCAGGGTATGATGNACGGTCCATGGGGGCGCAAAGAGTCGGACATGACTGAGCGACTGAACTGAACTGAGGTTTTATCAGTAAAGTTCTGCCTAGTTTCAGCCTGCCTTCCACTTTCTCTATACTGATTTCAACACTCTGTAGTGAAATCCAGGGTATGATGAAAGTAAATCAAGTGAGAAAGCTGCCAACATATTACAAAAGGGGTTGGCAAACCATAGCCTAAGGGTCAAACCCAGCCTGTGGTCTGCTTTTTTACAGTTGGAGAGTGAAGAAAGGTTTTCACATTTTTTAGAGTACGGTAAAAAAAATGAAAAAACAAAACAAGAAACAAGCAAGAAAACAAATGAGAAGAATATGCAATATAGCCTGTATATGGTTTGCAAAGCCTAACATATTTACTACCTGGCCCTTTAGGATAAAAAAGTTTGCAGGTCCCTGTTCCACACTCTTTCCTTTTTATTTACCTCACTGTACCCCCAACCATAAGTATATAATGAGGTTGAGCAAGAAAAACAAGATAACAGGCTGAAAATCCTCTAAGAGCCCAAGTGCTTTGATGACATAGTTAACCATAATATAAATGGGTAGCTGGCTGTTCCTACTTTCATATCCTAAGAATGACTTTTCTCTTCCTCAGAAAGTCTACATATTCCTACCTTGTACTGGAAATATTACAGGAGGTTAGGGGTCTATGGAGAAGGCAATGGCAACCCACTCTAGTACTCTTGCCTGGTAAGTCCCATGGATGGAGGAGCCTGGTGGGCTGCAGTCCTTGGGGTCACAAAGAGTTGGACGCAACTGAGTGACTTCACTTTCACTTTTCACTTTCATGCATTGGAGAAGGA
The DNA here is from genome assembly GCA_006410875.1 of Neotragus pygmaeus. NCBI lineage: Eukaryota > Metazoa > Chordata > Mammalia > Artiodactyla > Bovidae > Neotragus > Neotragus pygmaeus. The sequence goes on from SJYV01054457.1 coordinate 2,549,161, forward strand.
AATGGCAACCCACTCCAGTGTTCTTGCCTGGAGAATCCCAGGGACGGGGGAGCCTGGTGGGCTACCGTCTGTGGGGTCTCACAGAGTTGAACACGACTGAAGGGACTTAGCAGCAGCAGGGGTCTATAATGGAATTGCTGTTGCAAGGCTAGGAAACCCAGGCCTGAGGATCAGAAGTAGTGGCTACTTAGGTCACCGCCATATTATCATCATTATATTTATGGTGGCCTCAGGAAGTACCAAACTAAACAGCAAAGAAAGAGAATTCTGTTTTTAAGTGTTTTAAATGCTTAAATAATACACATAAAAGTTATAAGTTTCTGTACTAAGATTACTGGTTTAACCAATTTTTAACCAGGAAATCAATAGTGTCTCCTTAATATATTACAGAATATGACCCAATTCTGGATAAGGTGTTTTTAGGTTACATGGTATTAGATTTTACAAGGTATTAGACCTCTGAAGCAGCATGGAATAGAAAAAACAGCTGCAAAATAATCAATGGTGAAATAAAAGATAACACGAATGACAGCAAAGTAGCACATTATTTGTTGTATGCACATGTACTCTTTCCAAAGAACAGGGCATGGTGCATGCTACCAGTCTTATGGTTAACAGTTTAAGACTAGTAATGAAAGTTTCAAAGAAAGAAACATGAAAAATTTATGCTAGTGAAATAGAATATTAAAATAAAAAGAATATAAATATTTTAAACAATACTAAGTTAAAACCTTACATAATCTCAAATAAGTTTCCCATAATTCAAATTATACTCCAAGGAAAGAAGGATAAGGGTCAGTTCCATTTACCTTTCTTTCCTTGATGTCATGAGAACTAAAGATCAGGAGGGACTCTTTTGGGCTATCACTCAGGAATCTAAAGCTTTCTAGAGATCTTAACCTAGCTTAACTACGNTACATAATCTCAAATAAGTTTCCCATAATTCAAATTATACTCCAAGGAAAGAAGGATAAGGGTCAGTTCCATTTACCTTTCTTTCCTTGATGTCATGAGAACTAAAGATCAGGAGGGACTCTTTTGGGCTATCACTCAGGAATCTAAAGCTTTCTAGAGATCTTAACCTAGCTTAACTACGCTTAGCTAGAAGGAGTTCAGAACTTATGAATCAGATTTTACATCAACCTAAGTCAGGAAGCCAAGTGAAAATGAAGTTGCTCAGCTGTGTCTGACTCTTTGCAATCCCATGGACTGTAGCCTGCCAGGCTCCTCTGTCCATGGGATTTTTCATGCAAGAATACTGGAGTGGGTTGCCATTTTCTTCTCCAGGGGAATCTTCCCAACCGAGGGATCAAACTGGGGTCTCCCGCATTGCAGGCAGACTCTTTACTGTCTGAGCCACCAGGGAATCCCTAAGTCAGGAAGCCAAGACTCTGCCAATTTTCTTGATTTTATTTTTGATTACTCACTCCAAAAAAGACTTAGTTCTTATAAACAACCAACCATTATGTTAGAAACAGATGATACGATCAAAGGATATAATCCAAAGATATCATCCTTAGTTATTAGCATACTATTAATATTCACAACTTGTTATAAAGAACAGCAATGTGTTAACATTTCAGCTTGAATGGCTATGAATATACTATGTACTATACTTGATGCAGCTTGTTTACGCAATATTCTGACAGACACAATTAATCTTGGGAAAATGACTGGGATATAGCATAATAATAAATTACCTTTAAGCCCCAAATATATATTTTTCTTTAGTAATATACCCTTCATAAAAATGATAGAAGCATATGGAAAAAAATATCAGGAGTTAATTCTTTAAAGAAGAAATTAAAAGTTATTAAATTAAAAAATCTTGGCCACATGGCAAAGATAGGGTTAAAGGAAATGTTTAACTTATAAGTAAGGATCATATAAATGAGTCTGTACCTCCAACAAATGCATCTCCAGCTCCATTAGTATCAACAACTTCTTTCTGGTCTTGATCCAAGACAGCAAAAGCGGTGACTTCATTTTCTGCAATTAGAGCCAAAGAAAGGCAGAATGACTTCTCTTTGTAATACTCAATATACAAACTAACCCAGGAAAGCTTAAAGCTCCTACATCATTCAAAGAGAGCAATGGAACATGAGGTCCATATTCTGTACACAAGCACTTGGGAACCAAGGTGAAAAGCCAACTGTAAGCAATGTGCTTTTGGCAAATTTCAGCACACAGATGCCATATGTTTTGTTAAGAGTTATACTGAGGGTGGTTCACATTTTTGAGGAATGATTGCAAATGGGGGCAGTAACTTTTTGGATAGTAAAAATACTTGACAAGAAGCTAAAGGAAGTGCTTTCAAGTACTATATCATGGATCTCTAATAAAACATCAAGCCTGGCCTACAATCCTGCCAGTGAAATCTTCTTGTTCAGTCACTTAGTCATGTCTGACTCTTTGGAACACCATGGACTACAGCCTGCTAGACTGCTCTGTCCATGGGGTTTTCCAGGCAAGAGCATTGGAGTGGGTTGCCATTTTCTTCTCCAGGAGATCTTCCCGGACCAGGGATTGAACCCTCAAACCCTCATCTCTTGCATTGGTAGGCAGATTTTCTAACACTGAGCCACCAGCAGAGCCCCGGCAGTGAAATCTTGGATATAGTTAAAGAGCTATAAATTTAAAAAATAGAAATAATGAATCTTGAGTGTTTCTGTATAGAAAATCACAATGGCACAATAAAAATATAACTACTGTTCTGAATAATACTTCATGTCAATGGCAAGGATTACTTCAAGCCAATGGCAAGGTTACTGATATTAGTTGGCTTATTACAAATAACCTAATCTGGTTACTTTTTACAAAAGAGCCACTGTTTCCTCCAAACTATCAGTCAAGCAACAAAAGGAAAAGCTACCTCTGCCTGGGCAGAACAAAAGGGACAGTGCAATGAGCTCTTATCTTACAGCAGTCTGGACTAGGGCTTGGTTGTTTTGACTACAGAGTAACCGAATACACTACTTTAATCCTGGCAGATGACAGTGGAATGACATTACAGTAGTCTCCCTTATCCACAGTTTTGCTTTTTGTGGTTTTAGTTACCAGCGGTCAGCTGAAGTCTAATGGAAAATTCCAGAAATAAACAATTCATAAATTTTAAGTTCCATATCATTTTGAGAACTGTCCCAATTAATCCTGCCCTGGATGTGAATCATCCCTTTGCATGATGTATGCCTCCCATATATCATTCAGTTGCCTCCTCAGTTACCAGATTGACTGTCACTGTACTGCAGAGCATATGTTTAAGTAACTCTTATTTTACTTATTAATAATGGCCCCAAAGTACAAGAGTAGCGATGCTGGAGATTTGAATATGCCAAAAAGAAGCCATGAAGTACTTCGTTTAAGTGAAAAGGTTTCTAAGATCTACAGTAAGAATGAATCTTCTATCTGTGAAATTGTGAAGAAGGAAAAAGAAAATCTGTGCTAGATTTGATGTTGCACCTCAAACTACAAAAGTTATGGACATGACTGAGTGACGGATCGCACCCACACACACAGAGTGGTTACACAGATTCAGGAACAGATCTAGACTGAAAAACATAAAAATTACTGGAGAGGCTGAGTCTGCTGATGAAGGAGTTACTGCCACATTCCTGACAGTGTTGGAACTGATTAAGGAGAAAGGATACCATAAATGCCAAGTCTTCAGTGGCAATGAAACTGGGCTCTTCTGGAAGAAGATGCCCAATGGAAGCTACATTCATAAAAGTGCAAAGAAGGCACTAAAGTATAAAACATGGAAGGACAGATGAACTCTGGTACTATGTGGCAACACTGCAGGGCATGTGAGAAAGCCCAGAGTGATATGTGTAGTGTGCAGGGCAAAGAACTCACTTGCTCTCAAAAGGTGTCAGAAAGCAGAGGTGACAGTCACTCATTTATTGGATGGTTTTTTAACTCACGTTTCATCCCACAAGTGAAAAAATATTTGCAAGAGGAAAGGTTGGAATTTAAAGTCCTATTAATAATGGATAATGCACCTAGTCAACCTGAATTGTTAATAAACATGAAAATGTTGAGACTAGAAGTTTACAACTTCAAATACAACTTCATTGCTTCAACCCCTTGACCAGGGCATCATTCAGTTTGTCAAGCCCACATACACCTTCCTGGTATTTGATACCATTCGACCAGTAATTGATGCAGACTCCAATCTAGACACAATGCCATACTGGAAATCATTCACTATTACAGACACAANACCAGGGCATCATTCAGTTTGTCAAGCCCACATACACCTTCCTGGTATTTGATACCATTCGACCAGTAATTGATGCAGACTCCAATCTAGACACAATGCCATACTGGAAATCATTCACTATTACAGACACAATAATATTCATCAAAGCTGCAGTGGATTAACTAAACTAGAAATTGTAAAGGCCTGCAGTCATGAGTGATTTTAAAGGCTTTCTGGGAATCAACAGAAAAGTTAGGAAAATCATTCATACAGTAAGAAGGATTTGCCAACATGCTTGATGAAGAAGCAGAACGCACAGGAAACTATGGAGAAAGAAGTGTTACTAGATGAGAAACTGTAAGAAGTTGTTGAGTCGTCAACAGAGAAAGAAAGATTACAAAGAAAGTGAAACAGAACCAGCAATTCAGATGATACCAACCAAGTCTTTCAGATTGCACAGACTTTAAAGGATAAAATTAGGGAACAAGATTCATGGATGGAATGCAGTATTAAAGTTACCCTTATTATCACTGAAGGATTCAAACACGGCAGCAAAACTTTGATGTGTTAAAAAGAGACAACTTCCAATTACCATGTTCTTCTAAAAGATTTCAGTGAAACAAACACCAACAAAAACAAATACCCTTCAACTATCAAGGATCCCCAATCATGGACATCATCTGCTGCTGACACCCAACCACTGACATCATGGCTTGATATCTTCCTTCCGAGGTTATCATCAGAAGGTTAATGTTAGCTTAATAATACATAACAATATGCCATTCATCTCACCTCACCTCATTTCATCACAGAGGCACTGAATCATTTCCTGTCATCATAAGAAGGGTGAATACAGTACAATAAGATAACTTTGAGAAAGAGACCACATTCATATAATTTTTTTTTTTGGTTGTGCTTTGAGGCTTATGGGATCTTATTTCTCCAACCAGTGATCTAATGTCGGTTTCCTGCAGGTGGAAACATGGAGTCCTAATTCCTAGACCACCAGGCAATTCCCATACCATAATTTTTATTACAGATTATAACTATTATATTTTATTACTAGTCATTGTTGTAAATCTCTTACTATGCCTAATTTATAAATTAAAACTTTACCGTAGTCACGTATGTATAGGGACAAAAAACATAGTATATATAGGGTCTGCTACTATGCAGTTTCAGGAATCCAATTTGTTGGGACATACCCTCTGCAGGTATGGGAAACTACTGTATTTGTGATGAAATCTGGCCTAGAGGACATTTGTAAAAGATTGCATAGTGCTTTTTATTGGTGTCTGGAACTTCTCAAACCACAAATTTGCATCCTTTCTTTTGATAGATGTGGACAAAATCTGTAACCTTCAATCTCATCTTAGATGAAGAAGGAGAGAAAAGGAGATCATGGAAACTTTAAGGTTTTAATGAAGAACTTAAGACTTTCAAAAAGCATGTTCTGCCTGCTTTTTGCTACCTGCTGCTAATGGATACTTTCAACAAGAGATAAACAAAGTTAAGATAATGAGAAAAAGATCCTCCTGGAAAGACTGATACTCCAGAAGAGGATTCATTCACTTAATGATCCCTATGACTGTAGATGCCAAGAAGACTTCATGTTAGACGTATCTATCTAAAAACTCTAAGTACTACCTTTCCACACTTTATAACACAAGACATACATGAAGTTGACAAAGTTTTGATTAATTGGAAGTCAAGGCATAAATATCCAGGATTAAATTTCCTAGGGAGTATGTAGTATAGACTGCTATACAGGCCAAAAAAGAGATATAAGTAGAGTTTATTGGAAATATTTAGGAAAGGAAAGGGCTACAGTCTGGTTTATGGAAAGGTCTGTACCATAAATATTTATAAAGAAATCTGATTTTATTACTTCCAAGTCCTACTATAAAGGGAATTAACAATTATAAACTAGAACGAATAGGCACTAAATAAGTAAAATGAGCTAAGTTAATGACACCTTTACAATTTATAATAGGGTGACATTATGTAATAATGTGTCTATAAAACATTTTAGGTAATAGAAGAATTAATATAAGAATTAATTACTGGATTAGAGATTTGAAAATAATTATCAATAAATGGTTAAGTAAGCCACAATTAGATATAATTCCTTGATTTCCTATTTAAATAAGTTATTGATTTTTAATTGGATAAATCTTTATGAATAAAACCTAATTCACAATGGGAGAGTTTATCTGAATTATGTTCTTAAGAATCACGACTTTTGGTCTACATTACCAAAAATTCTAAGTGACTGAAATTTTACTATACTTTTTTCTGGATGTATGTGTAGATTCTTAAAATCGTTTATCCTTAGGTGTCATGTGAAGTTCAATTTCCTAAAACAAAGCAGAAATATTTTCTATCTTTTGTACTTGTTAATATAAGTAAACATATAGGAACATGAAGAATGTATAGAGAGGTGTCATAAACTGGTATAGACGTAATCCAGGCTCTACTATCTGCTGCACCGTGTGTGCCCAGTGGCTCAGTTATGTCCGACTCTTTGCGACCCCACAGAGTATATAGCCTACCAGGTTCCTCTGTCCATGGGATTTTCTTGGTAAGAAAAATGGAGTGGGTTCCATTTCCTCCTCTAGGGGATCGTCTGGACCCAAGGATTGAACCTGCATCTCCTGCACTGGTAGGTAGATTCTTCACCACTGAGCCACCTGGGAATCTTTTATCTGCTGCATACGGAGAGCTATATTATGAGAACTCTTTTCAACATAATGGCCCCCAAAATTCCAAGACCTTGAATGGTGTTTCAAATTATTGAAAGGGGATTAAGCAATGTTCAATAATATTCAATTATATTTTCAGTAAATTCTTCTTTTGAAATACAACGATCTAAGCTGTTTTACAGAGCTATTTTTTTTTTTTAATCCACAAACTAAGTAAATGTTTTTTTGCCAGCATGACCTATTTCATAGCCATCTAGTCAATTTATTGGATGAAAATACAAAGTACTTAACTAAATCTGAAGACCCATTTATATGCATGGGCATTATTCAGCTAATGAGGCCCAAGAAACTCACATTACTCTAACTGGGACCTAGTTTTCAAAGGTGTGAAATGGGTCTGGAGTAGCTGTGGGAAAAGTAGTAAAAATAGCCATTTGCCTTAGTTATAGAAAAATGACACTGTTAGTTCTGATCAAGTATGAGCTTAAGTGCTACTGTCTCTCAATTCCTCCCAATTTTTTTATAAAGTGAGAAGGGAAAGGGCTGGGAATTATTATTGTTTTTAATGAATTTATTTTTAATTGAAGGATAATTGGTTTACAGAATTACATTGTTTTCTGTCAAACCTCAACATGAATGAGCCTTAGGAATTCTTAAATTCCTTCCCTTTTGAAACGCCCTTCCATCTCCCTCCCCATCCCATGGGAATTATTATTATTCCTATTTTCCAGACTTCTACAATAATACAAAATCATGTGCTTCCCTAAACAGACAGGAAACAAACACTAACAATTCAGTTGATACCAGATTTGTTTAGTGTCAGCATCATTTATTAGATAAGCCCTTAGGGTATTTTCACTCAGAACAATCAAATCTAATATACTTAAAATACAAAGCAATAAAAATTAAACATTCTCTGGACAGTTTATACAAGCAGATAATTTACTCCTCACTTTACTGTGACATATGCCTTACTTCTCAAGCACTTAAGAGGCCAGTCTGGCTAGAATCAACTATAATGTTAAGTCATTTATACTAGAGATGGTAGTTCATACAAATGCCAAAATATCTAACTCAAAAATAATAATACAAATTCAGTCACTCAATGCCACACCACCAGACTAAATGTTCCTGTAGCTTTACCACTACAAAGTGAACTATATATTTTAGCACTATACACAAAGTCCCAAGACAGTTAATATCCTTGGGAAATTTTGTTCAAGGTATATTAAAAAGCCACGTGTTGTCACTGTATCACAAATGTCACCTTTAAGTTGTAGTGAAGATACAACTGAAAAAGACAGGAAGCAGGATAAGAAGTAGACAGGCAGCTGACTTTCATCCATAAGGGAGACTGTAGTCAGCGGTCACCACTTCTGCCACTGCCTCTGATGAGCATTACCAGTCATGGAAAAAACTGAAAACTGATGGCAAAAATTCCACCAGAAAGTGATAAGCACTACTGTCTAAAAACCTGAACTTCTAAGACTCTTTGCTTGTTTTTTATTAACCTTTTTTTTGGTGGAGGAGGGAGTGTGGAGATAATTTGAAACTGGGCTTCCCTGGTGGCTCAGTGGTAAAGAATCCATGATGTGGATTTGAATCCTGGGTTGGGAAGATTCCATGGAGAAGGAAATGGCAACCCACTCCACTATTCTTGTTTGGAAAATTCCATGGAAAAAAGAGCCTGTCGGGTTAGTTAGTGTCCATGAGGTTGTAAAGAATCAGACATGACTTAGCGAATAAAAGACAATTTTAAACTAGCAGAAAAGTTTGAAGAAAAGTACAGAGAATGTTTATTCAGATCTATTAGTTTTTCATTTTGTAAAAAATTTATCAATCCTCTGATATGTATGTATATACACATACATACATATTTTTATTTATTCTTTCAGGTCATTTGAGCATAACTTGCATATATCATGTCCTTTATTCCTTAGTAATTCAGTGTGTATTTCCTAAGAACAAATATATTCTTTTAGGTTACCATGGTATAGTTGATAAATTAATAAACTTAATAATAATATTAAGTTTATAATAATAATAAGTAATAATAATATTAAGTTTATTGATTTGTTATTATTTATTAGTTCCTCTAATCTATATTCCATAACTGAATTTTATTAACTGTCCTAATAGGCCTTTTATTTTTTGCTGCACCAGGTCTTAGTTGCAGCACTCAGGATCTTTAGTTGTGGCATGCAAACTCTTAGCTGTGGCGTGTGGGATGTAGTTCGCTGAATAGGGATCAAATCTGGGCCCCTGGCCTTGGGAGCATGGAGTCTTAGTCACTGGACCACCAGGGAAGTCCCTTAGTGTTTTTTATAGCACTTTTTTTAGTCCTATAAGATGCAGTCCAGAACTACACATTGCTTTTAGTTATGTGTTTTTTTTTTAATTTAACCTTTCAATTTTTGTTACAAATAATACATAACCTATAGACTCCAAATATTAATCTATGAAAAGAAAGACATGGTATAAATTCCACTCCCTAGTCTCTCCCATTTCCCATTTCTAGTCCTACTATTTTCCAATCTGGTTATCACTGTTATTACTTCAAGGTATATCCTTCCATAATTTCTCTATGCACACACAAGCAAAATACATAGTTATTTTTCTTCTTTTTATCTTAAAAAACAACAACAAAAGAATAACACTATGCAGCCTGCCCTGGACTGTATTTTTTCACTAGGCGATCTTTCTATGTTGGTAAGCAGACAATGTCCCCATTATTTTTTATGGCTGCATAATAGTACATTAAATGGACAGACCTTTACTTTACTTAAACAGTCCTTTACTGATGGACTGTTAGGTTGTTTTCAATATTCAGTTATCACAATGTTTTAAAGCACTAATGTTTTTAAGTAGACTCTAAATCTAATTATTTGACTTAATAGCCAAGTCAATAATATCATTCCTACTTTATACTGGGAACTGACAGAAGGAAATTAAGTTGTTCAACAAACAGCATGAAATATGCCTGTGTCACAGAATAGGAAAAAAAGAGAGAATATAGGAAATAATTTTTCTTTTCACTGTGATACACAAACCAGGATATGAGCAAAGACACACTGCTCAGACTGCTCTAATAAACAGGATAATGAAACAGATGACAAATTCTGCTAATAATACAGATCTATAGAACACTCCTAATTAACAGGGACTTTTGAGGGGAATGAAGAACTCTGGGCTAATTTAATTTTCTGATTAAAGAAACAGCAGAAAGTCTCTTTAGTTGGAAATCTTTCTAAATGTACTAATATAATAACATACCATGACATCCCTGCTTTAATTAGTTTAGTTTATTGAACTCAAATGAAAATTTTCTTTGATAATAGAGAATCTTATTGCACATGTTAGTGTTATTATTCTGAACATCAATCCTTATTGTAGTTTCAAATGTATAAGCACTTTCAGGAAAGGCAGAATAAATGGAATGATGGCAAGTACACTGCATGAGGACTCAAAGGATCCACTCTGGTTTTCGCTCAGCTACTTTACTCAACAAATACTTACAAAGAGCTTATCATCTGTCAGGACCTTTGTTAGAGAGGGAGAATACAGATGTGAATAGGACAAACAAATTCCCTGTTCTCACAGGATCTACATTCTAGTGAGGATAGATAGTATACAAATAACACAAAAATGAAGAAGATAATTTGAAATAACAATAAATGACATAAAGGAAACAAATAGGATGAAAAAGTATGACTCGGGAGGAGAGCTAATTTAGATGGGTGCTATTTCTTCACTGAGGAGGTGATGTTTGAAATGAGACTACAGTAGCAAGAAGTAGCCACATCAGGGGTAGAATACTCAATACAGAGGACCTGGGCTTTAACAAGCTCAGTTACCCTCCATGGGCGGTATTTTGTTATACCAGCCCAAATGGATTGAAATAAATATACCTACATACATATTAAAATATGGTAAATGTATAAGTTGTCATTTTACACTGGGAGAAGAAAGTTTGTTCAACAAATTGTGATGCAACTATTCAATAACATTCTAGAAAAAAATACAAACCTGTAGAATTATTTTTCCATACCCCATAGTTCATATATAAGTTCCCTACCTGAAGTGTGCTTTATCTACCTTTGATTGGAGAAGCCCACTTATCCTTAAAAATTTAATTAAAGACCGACGACCCCCACCCCCTTCCAATTCTCTCTCTTGCTGAGCAACTCATCCTTATAATTAGGTGAGACTGGTCAAGACAGGCATCTATGACAAGGGGGCTTGGAGCCATAGTGGGCCAAAGTGATATTAGAGGTGAAGTAGAGATGAAGAGGCAGTGATCAAGACCATCCCCAAGAGAAAGAAATGCAAAAACAAAAACTGGCTGTTTGAGGAGGCCTTACAAATAGCTGAGAAAAGAAGAGAGGCGAAAGGAAGGCAAAGGAGAAAAGGAAAGATATATCCATTTGAATATAGAGTTGCAAAGAATAGAAAGGAGAGATAAGAAAGACTTCCTTAGTAATCAATGCAAAGAAATAGAGGAAAACAATAGAATGGGAAAGGCTAGCGATCTCTTCAAGAAAATTAGAGATATCAGGGGAATATTTCATGCAAAGATGGGTACAATAAAGGACAGAAACGGTATGGACCTAGCAGAAGCAGAAGATATTNCTTTACAATACTCTATTGGGTTTGCCATACATCGACACGAAAAAATATGGAACGCTTCACGAATTTGCGTGTCATCCTTGCGCAGGGGCCATGCTAATCTTCTCTGTATCGTTCCAATTTTAGTATATGTGCTGCCGAAGCGAGCACAAGCAGAAGATATTAAGAAGAGGTGGCAAGAATACACAGAAGAACTATAAAAGGATCTCAGTGACCCAGATAACCACGATGGTGTGATCACTCACCTAGAGCCAGATCCTGGAGTTCGAAGTTAAGTGGGCCTTAGGAAGCATCACTATGAACAGAGCTAGTTGAGGAGATGCAATTCCAGTTGAGCTATTTCAAATCCTAAAAGAGGATGCTGTGAAAGTGCTGCACTCAATATGCCAGCACATTTGGAAAACTCAGCAGTGGCCACAGGACTGGAAAAGGTCAGTTTTCATTCCAATCCCAAAGAAAGGCAATGCCAAAGCATGTTCAAACTACTGTACAGTTGCACTCATCTCACACGCTATCAAGTAATGCTCAAAATTCTCCAAAAGGCTTCAACAGTATGTGAACTGTGAACTTCTGGATGTTCAAGGTAGATTTAGAAAAGGCAGAGGAAACAGAGATCAAATTGCTAACATCCATTAGATCACAGAAAAAGCAAGAGAGTTCCAGAAAAACATCTACTTCTGCTTTATTGACTATCCCAAAGCCTTTGACTGTGTGGATCACAACAAATGGTAGAAAATTCTTAAGGAGATGGAATTACCAGACCACCTGGCCTGCCTCCCGAGAAATCTGTATGCAGGTCAAGAAGCAACAGTTAGAACTGGATATGGAACAACAGACTGGTTCCCAATTGGGAAAGGAGTACATCAAGGCTGTATATTGTCACCCTGCTTATTTAACTTACATGCAGAATAAGCTGGGCTGTATGAAGCACATGATGGGATCAAGATTGCCAGGAGAAATATCAGTAACCTCAGAAATACAGATGACACCTCCCTTATGGCAGAAAGCTAAGAGTAACTAAAGAGCCTCTTGATGAAAGTGAAAGAGGAGGGTCAAAGAGCTGGCTTAAAACTCAACATCAAAAAATGAAAATCATGACATACGGTCCCATTACTTCATAGCAAATAGATGGGGAAACAATGGAAACTGTGATAGACTTTATTTTGGGGGGCTCCAAAATCACTGCAGATGGTGACTGCAGCCATGAAATCGTAAGACACTTGCTCCTTGGAAGAAAAGTTGTGACCCACCTGGACAGCATATTAAAAAGCAGAGACATTACTTTGCCAACAAAGATCCAGATAGTCAAAGCTATGGTTTTTTCAGGAGTCATCTATGGATGTCAGAGTTGGACTATAAAGAAAGCTGAGTGCTGAAGAATTGATACTTTTGAACTGTGCTGTTGGAGAAGACCCTTGAGAGTCCCCTGGAAATGCAGGGAGATCCAACCAGTCAATCCTAAAGGGAATCAGTCCTGAATATTTATTGGAAGGACTGATGCTGAAGCTGAAGCTCCAATACTCTGGCCACCTGATGTGAAGAACAGATTCACTGGAAAAGATCCTGATACTGGGAAAGACTGAAGGCAGGAGAAGGGGATGACAGAGGATGAGATGGTCGGATGGTATCACCAACTTGATGGACATGAGTTTGAGCAAGCTCCAGGAGTTGGTGATGGACAGGGAAGCCTGGTGTGCTGCAGTCCATGGGATCACAAAGAGTAGGACATGACTGAGCAACTGAATTCAACTGAGTAGTGTTATGGAAAAAATTGAGCAATCAAACATCAATGACTTTCTCCCTNAGCAAGCTCCAGGAGTTGGTGATGGACAGGGAAGCCTGGTGTGCTGCAGTCCATGGGATCACAAAGAGTAGGACATGACTGAGCAACTGAATTCAACTGAGTAGTGTTATGGAAAAAATTGAGCAATCAAACATCAATGACTTTCTCCCTCCCTCTATCCTTCCTGTCCTTCTTTTCTTGTGGTTTAGTCCTAATCATTGCAGTAGTGGGATACAGGATACTACTGGTATTTGGACCCCTTTCCAAAACCATGTATTTCTTCCTGAGTGCAACAGTAAAGATTTTCAAATGGATATGCATGTACAAAGCTATTCTCCATTATCAATGAAGATGCTACTGATACCACTACTTCTAATCATGGGCTTCCTATTGGTAAGATTTCCTTTTGAATTGCTGGTGGTGGCAATGGTAATGTTGTTAAGTTTGCAAAGGAAAAGCTGCATCATATTTGGGGGAACCAATGTCTCCTTTTTTATCCTATGCATTAAGAAATCTTAGAGCAAGAATGCATTAACGAAATATCACTAATGTTTAATGCAATCTGGTTTGCAGGGATGATAATGCTTTGAGGTAACAACATAGGTTTAAAAGGAAACAAAAAAAAATTAAAGTCTATACTATACAATAAAATTAAACTTCCTCAAAGTATGGAGTGAATTTCAGAGGGCTCCCTGACAAACACTGATAAAAGTTATGAGTACTATTTACTGTCCAATAAACTAAATTGGATTCACAGATCACTTGACTACATGGAGTACAGCGATAAGCACTAGTAAACAACAATTTTATCCAATTTAAACAGAACACTTTTCTTTACTGAGGCATTTACCAATCTCTCTTGCACTTAAAAGTAGATTAAAATGTATAAACGTATGGTTAATTACCTGTTTGAAGAAAATCTCTCAATTACAACATTTTATATTGCTTTTTAAGCTTGGTTGTACTCCTCACTTATCTTTATGAACAGAATTTGTAGCATCAGATTTTTGAAAAGTTTCAGGAATAGTTTAAGGATCATACTCATACCTATAAGTAGATTAAAAAGAATGGCACAACTATATTAAAAAATGATAAAGACCCTCTTTCCAAACAGGCTGGTGTCTGTCATCTAATACTGAGCCGATTACTGCTAATTCCTCTCAGAACTGGTTCTATTAATAATCCTTAGTTGCTGCTTCCATTTTCCTGTCCAAAGTGTCATTCTAAATGTCTATTACTCTTCTGAAGTCACCAAATAATTTTCACCATGAGAGGATAGAATAGAAGCCATTAGGTGTCAAGTCTTTATACTTTGCTAGTTATGTTGAACTACTAGATAGTTCTTCAAATGATACCAACCCCCCGCCCCAAAACCCAGCATCTTTGTTTCTGAGACCAGAAGAAGATGAGAGATAATTCAGTTTAAGAAAACCATCTTGTACAGCTTCAGTGGATACTAATGACGCTCTAGTTTATGTAAACGGCACCTGCTAGACGTGGTCTGTTTACAGTCCACAATACCACTTCTACTTCTTCAAATGACCCAGAGACAAGATACAAATTGATTAAGGCTGTAGAGGTCAGTGCTGCAAGGCCGGTGTCCTTAACTGTGTGGGATATGACTTCTTGATATTGATTACATCTGGACAGAAGAAATTTAGGCCTTGCTATTAAAAAAAAAGTCTCTGTTTTAATACTGACAAATTGCACTAGTATTCCCAAAGAAATAAAGAAGCGTCAATAGGCCAGGTATAAATTTATTCACCTATTTTAATAGCACATTTTAGATAATGTTAAGTAAATGTTCTCTGTGAGCAACATTTGCATTAGCAGTTTAGTTTTTATTTTACCAGAGTGGTAGCTGATAAGGAAAGGGAAAAGCCTTCATGTTTAGCATGAACCACATTCTGAAAGCTTAGAATTTGAGCGTCTGTGGCTGTGGTTCACATTTTCTGGTAGTGATGGCAATACCCTTAATACTTTGAGAGTGAAGGGAACACATACTGGATCATATAGGTGCCTTCTACCTACATCCAGGTACCGTGGTTTGAAAGGTATGCAGACAGAAACATCTTTAACACCGTCAGGGAAAGTCAGGGGCACATGTTTTCACATTCTTTACAGAATAAATGCCATTAAGAAATATGAAAATGTGAAGAGCTTCCCTAGCAGTCCAGTGGTTAGGAATCTTCCTGCTAATGTATGGCACACAGGTTCAAGCCCTCGTTGGAAAGATCCTGTATGCCATGAGGCATCTAAGCCCAAGACCTGCAACTACTGAAGCCCATGCACCCAAGAGCCTGTGCTCTGCAACAAGAGAAGCCACCGCAATGAGAAGCCCAGGCACTGCAACTAGAGTAGCCCCCACCTGCTACAACTTGAGAAAACTCGTGCACAGCAATGAAGACTCCAGCAGAGACAAAAATAATTTTTTTAAAAAGAAAGAAAATGTGAACATTTTATCTAACATATTCCAAGTCTATGAAGTCACTCTAGATATCATATAACAAATCTTTCTTAATTATATGTTTACACATTTAGTGGGAAGAAATGGAGATAATTATTGAAATGTAGCAGAAACCCATTATTAGGTACATAATAAATATTTGGTGATTGACTAATGGTAGAATTAAAAGACTTCTAAGCTAGCAAACAAATACATTTTCTCATAAACTAATTTTTAGATATTGTTTTAACAAAATAGAGGAAACTTTTGTATTTCGCAAATATTTTCTTAGTGGGTACAACAGGGATTACAATTAACATTCTAAATATATAACAATCTAATTTGAATTGAAACCAAATTAGTTTCAACAACACACAAAACCTATGCTTCCATATTGTTCCTTTTCCCTATTATGATGGCGCTATAAATTGCATCTTTATGCAGATGTGTCCATTAACATATATTTGCAATTACTGTTAAATGTATTGTCTTTTAAATCATGTATGAAATAAAAGAGGAGTTAGAAACTCAAAATACAAGAACACTGGCTATTCACCTATGTAATTACCTTTACTGGAATTATTTCTTTACATGGCTTTGAGTACTGTCCAGCATCATTTCATTTCAGCCTGAAGGGTTTCTTATAGGGCAGGTCTACCATTAATGACATCCACTGGATCATCGAAAAAGCAAAAGAGTTCCAGAAAAACATCTACTTCTGCTTTACTGACTACACTAAAGCCTTTGACTGTGTGGATCACAACAAATGATGGAAAATTCTTAAGGAGATGGAATTACCAGACCACCTGACCTGCCTCTTGAGAAATTTGTATGCAGGTCAAGAAGCAACAGTTAGAACTGGACATGGAACAAGAGACTGGTTCCAAATCAGGAAAGGAGTACATCAAGGCTGTACATTGTCACCCTGCTTATTTTACTTATATGCAGAGTACATCATGAGAAATGCCGGGCTGGATGAAGCACAAGCTGGAATCAAGACTGCTGGGAGAAATATCAATAACCTCAGATATGCAGATGATGCCACCGTTATGGAAGAAAGTAAAGAGGAACTAAAGAGCCTCTTGATGAAAGTGAAAAAAGAGACTGAAAAAGTTGGCTTAAAACTCCACATTCAGAAAACTAAGATCATGGCATCCAGTCTCATCACTTCATGGCAAATAGATGGGGCAACAACAGAAACAGTGACAGTCTTTATTTTTTTGGTCTCCAAAATCACTGCAGATGGTGACTGTGGCCATGAAATCAAAAGACACTTGCTCCTTGGAAGAAAAGCTATGACCAATCTAGACAGCATATTAAAGAACAGAGACATTACTTTGCCAACAAAGGTCTAGACAGTCATAGCTATGGTTTTTCCAGTAGTCATGTATGGATGTGAGAGTTGGACAATAAAGAAAGCTGAGCGCCGAAGAACTGATGCTTTTGAACTGTGATGTTGGAGAAGACTCTTTTTTTTTAATATAAATTTATTTATTTTAATTTGAGGTTACTTTACAATATTGTATCGGTTTTGCCATACATCAACATGAATCCGCCACAGGTATACACGTGTTCCCCATCCTGAACCCCCCTCCCTCCTCCCTCCCAGTACCATCCCTCTGGGTTTTACTTTGTTTATAGTTTCCTTCGGAGTCCCCTGGACTGCAAAGGAGATCCAACCAGTTAATCCTAAAGGAATATTCATTGGAAGGACTGAAGTTGAGGTTGAAACTCCAATACTTTGGCCATCTGATGCCAAGACTCACTGGAAAAGATCTAATGCTGGGAGAGATTGAAGGTGGGAGGAGAAGGGGACAACAAAGGTCGAGATGGCTGGCTGGCATCACTGACTTGATGGACATGAGTTTGAGTAAGCTCCAGGAGTTGGTGATGGACAGGGAAGCCTGGTGTGCTGCAGTCCGTAGGGTCACAAAGAGTCAGACACAACTGGGCAACTGAACTGGCTGACTGACCAGTAATGAACTCCTCCAGCTTTTGTTAACTGGAAATATCTTAATTTCTCCCTCATTTTTGATGTACTATCTTAACAGATATAAAACTCCAGTATATATAAACCCTTGTTTTCAGATGGTGAATTACAAATTACCAAAAAAGCTAACCCACCAAGTAGATTTTCCATGATTCACATTGCCTTTTAATTTACTGAAGGTCCAGGAAGATAAAATTGTAGTGTGGGCAAAGATCAATGTTGAGCTCAAGCTAGGAAAGCTTTTCAGAAATTGGTTGCTGATTGTACTTTGATAATTAAATACACAAACCTATGATCCTTTTAGGCTCACCTAATTAGTATCAAATGAGTTTACTTAATTATAGTTGTAAATTAAATGCATAGGGTTTGCCTCATCTCAAATAATTACATGTGCATTGTAATGTGAATTATGGAACATTAATTTTTAGTTTATCGATTACTCCCTAAACAGAGAACAGGACTCATTATGACAGAGTTATTATCATAGCAGTTTTGATAAATAGCTCCTAGACAACGTTCCTGAATAATGTTTGCATATAAGTTCTTTAAAGGAAAGGTGTGCAAGTGTCAGAATTGGTACTACACATTTACGCAAAGCCCCAGCATAGACAAATGTTTTCCCTGAGGTATTTTAAGTCAGAGACATATATATATAGATATGAATGTATATCTATATATATATATATGCATGCATATAAAATCTCCACTCTCATTCTTCAGAGCTAGAACTTTTTCAAAGTTTATAGCAGAGGCTGTAACTACTTAAAACTTAAAAAAAAAAAATGTTTCTAGGCATAATGTTATGTAATTACAGGTCGAAGCATTACCTCCAGCACATCAGTTCTTGGAACCCCTCAGCTGGAGGAAATGATAGGTCAACTGTCATGTTAAGAAAGCTTCTGTTACATTCACTATACCCAGAACAACCAAAAAATGGGACAAAAACTCTATATATTCTTCTACTCTGTGGATACTTTACTATAGCAATTTTTTTCTTTCTTATGCAATCTTTAAAAAGAAGTGCTGGAAGATGAATGAAGAATTATTAAAGGTATAAATACAGACTAATCAGGGGGATAAAATATTCTAAATACTGAAATGTTTCAGACCTAATTTCATGAATAGGCTTTTGGTTTTCCTCATATACAAAATAAATCTAAGTAAAAATATGAGATTTTCTTGTTTAAAAGACACAAACTTTTCAGACCAGTCCCTTGCCTGACTTACTTCAAATGTACCTCTTATTTTTCACATTTTCCTGCTCCTGTTTTACTATAAGACAATTCCCACTGACCACACCAATAACTGTTACTGGACTTATATTATTTCCTCTCATTTTTTCTTGGCTATTTTGCAATGTGTGCCAAAAGAAACTCCCTGCTTCCGCAGAGCCTGAAGAACACACTTGGTTGCTTGCTGCAAACACTCACATTTTGCTAGTTAGGGATAGTGATGTTATATGGCTTCAAAAAGCAACAAAGGTGAAGACTGAACAGATATGTCAAGTCTTCCTCTGCATTTACAATTTCTAACTTTGGCCACCATAGTTTTTTCTCAGTATACTTGTAGTTTTCTGCCATTTCTCCCTTTGAGTATGGAGACTTGAGAGGAAGACCTCAGCATAATAATTCTGTATTAATTCAGCCCAATTTTGGCCTAAAGCAAACATCTAATTACTCGTGATTAATTCTAAAGAACATAACTTACTTTCATGTTCAATGGATCTATGTTAGAATCTAACTAGTGGCTTCCCCTCATTTTTCACTGCCTTTCAGTCTTTTCTGTGTTAACTTAATCCCCAAAGTGACTGAAAAATCATAAATTGCCATTCTCCTACTGCACAAATTATCTGTATTATACAACTCACATTTCAAAGGACTTACATTATTAGTCTTGAATTGTGTGTTCAAATTCAGACTGAATTCAGACCTCTCTGTAATAAATGACAAGATGCATGAGGGTTGCCTATGTAATCTAGGCAACCATAATTATACAATTATTGATGAAGCTCCTGTTGATAAACAATGCAAACATTAGGAAATACTATTTTGCAATTAAATGGTGAAGAAAGCTGTTTATTGCCTTCCATTCTCTCCACTGTTAATAAGATTGAAGTTGCAGATGTTCTTGTATGCCGCATTGATGTTAAATGGTGCATGATGCTCTAGGTGGTTCCCATAACCTTGCTTTGTCTACTATGAACTGACTCAATTGATATGATAATAGAGAAAAGAGCTAGGCTGAACCGGCACAATTTGCATAGCCTTGAAATTTGCTATCGTTGGACAGCCAACTGCTCCTAAAAGTTCTTGTTCAGTTGTCATCGACAACAATGTGTTAGACAAATAATATTTTGGAATTAACCACTCAGGTGGGGACATTAGTTTACTGAAGCTTTTATTCCAACAAACAAGTTACTCATCAAGGCATTTCTAGAGCTAATGACAGGGAATTTTATGATATTCTATGGGATCATTTACTATTAGATTTAACACAAAGAAAGCAGACATCATTCAGGGGGTCACAAAACAGTGGTAGCACTTACAGCTTTTTGACACAGGAATTATATCTCATAAGCCCGTATTTTCATCTCATTATTAAATAAATGTTATATTTTAGAGTAAGGAATAATAAAATCCTGATGCTGCTCAAAACTTTCCTCATTAAAAAAAATTATATGAGAACCCATACAAATATAGCAGGAATCGGTCTGATGCATGAAAATAAAAGGACATGTTAGAGAACCTCAAACACTGAAGAAAATCCCAACACATCACAAAAACATTTTGAGTAGTAATAGGAGAACAACTAGAGAAACACTGTAACTATAAAAGAGGACTGAGAATCTCTGAGTTTAGAATTTAAGAGCATACATGATGAATGAAAAGATAAGAGACAGTAAATGGGTGCACAATGAAACAATGAAGAACAGAGAAGATGTGCAAATAAATGGGGAAAATGTTATTAAAGTTTTTTTTAAAAAAACCATAAAAATAAAAATCCTAGGAAAGCTAGGATGAAAAATTCAGTGCTAATGAAGGTATAATACAAAACAGAGAACAATTGGGCTCTGCTGTAATACCGAGAGGTCAATATGAAAGACTTAACTCCTCGAAAAACAAATTCCATTATCACTACTGGGAAAAGAGGTGGGGCAAAGGAAGTTACAGAAACACCAGATGGAAGAAATTGTGCGCACACAGAATTACTGTTTTAAAGAAGAGCAGTGTGAGTGGCTTTTAAAGTAATTAGTCTCCAATTAAAATAAATAAATTTAAATTAAAAAAAAAACCCATTCTCTACCTTAATTTAAGGTTTAAAGAATAGCATGTTCTGACTTTTTTGTTAGTGTAATTTATGATAACTTTAGGATATAACCCCAAATTATAATAAGACCATTAGTTTTATCTCAAGAAGACTAGACTCTATTTCAAGAAGACTAGAATACAAACCTGGGACAGAAAACGGGCCATGGATACATTGTATTCAGTGCTCCTCCTTACTGGGCTCATTCCTGTGGGGGAACTATTATATATCCTGTAATAAGGACTGTACTTCCTACCTGATTATCATCANTGTCCGGCACCCTGCCTTCCTGCGCAGGGGCGCCCTAACGTGGGGGCTGGTGGGATGGGTTGATCTGACCAGACACCGTCCCTGGGGGCCCAGGTGGGGTCCCAGGGATGACAGGTCTGCCCTTGATGGGCCTTCTGGGGATTGACGGCTGGACGGTTTCTCTGGCCACATCTTCCTGCCCTGGTGGGTCGAGGCCCCTTCTCTCCGTCTCCTGTTCCTACCTGTGAGACAGCGCTTGGAGGGTTTCTGCTGGTGGCCTCGGGAGACAGATGCTCCTGGAGGGGTGGGTCCTCCGCTTGAGTGACGGTCCCCGCCCCGGGGGTGTGGGAGGGAGCCAGGCGTTTGCAGGCACCTGAGCCCGTTATTACCTGGTGTCTGACTTGGTAAGTCTCCTGTTGTCTCCGAGTTTCATGGGAGAACACTGCCTCCTCCTGCTCAGAAGGATCGTGAGGCTGAAGGGGAGGATGCTCGGGCCTGCCAGCTCAGGGGCAGGCCGGGCCTGGCGCCCGGCGGATGGAAGCCTCTGTGTGCAGGGGGGCCGTGTGCTGATGGCCCGTGCCCCACGTGCCTTCCTGGAGGTGATGAGAGAAGATGGGCCCTCGGGAGGCCTTGGGCCACTTGCTTCGTGCCTGGGTCTCAGTTGGCCCACCTGTAAAATGGGCCATCCGTTCTTCCCCAGATGCCTCAAAGTGTGGGAGGGAGGGAGCTTCCCTGGTGGCTCAGCTGCTAAAGAATCTGCCTGCAGTGTGGGAGACGTGGGTTCCATCCCTGGGTGGGGAAGATCCCCTGGAGAAGGGAAAGGCTACCCACTCCAGTATTCTGGCCTGGAGAATTNCAACAACAGAAACAGTGACAGTCTTTATTTTTTTGGTCTCCAAAATCACTGCAGATGGTGACTGTGGCCATGAAATCAAAAGACACTTGCTCCTTGGAAGAAAAGCTATGACCAATCTAGACAGCATATTAAAGAACAGAGACATTACTTTGCCAACAAAGGTCTAGACAGTCATAGCTATGGTTTTTCCAGTAGTCATGTATGGATGTGAGAGTTGGACAATAAAGAAAGCTGAGCGCCGAAGAACTGATGCTTTTGAACTGTGATGTTGGAGAAGACTCTTTTTTTTTAATATAAATTTATTTATTTTAATTTGAGGTTACTTTACAATATTGTATCGGTTTTGCCATACATCAACATGAATCCGCCACAGGTATACACGTGTTCCCCATCCTGAACCCCCCTCCCTCCTCCCTCCCAGTACCATCCCTCTGGGTTTTACTTTGTTTATAGTTTCCTTCGGAGTCCCCTGGACTGCAAAGGAGATCCAACCAGTTAATCCTAAAGGAATATTCATTGGAAGGACTGAAGTTGAGGTTGAAACTCCAATACTTTGGCCATCTGATGCCAAGACTCACTGGAAAAGATCTAATGCTGGGAGAGATTGAAGGTGGGAGGAGAAGGGGACAACAAAGGTCGAGATGGCTGGCTGGCATCACTGACTTGATGGACATGAGTTTGAGTAAGCTCCAGGAGTTGGTGATGGACAGGGAAGCCTGGTGTGCTGCAGTCCGTAGGGTCACAAAGAGTCAGACACAACTGGGCAACTGAACTGGCTGACTGACCAGTAATGAACTCCTCCAGCTTTTGTTAACTGGAAATATCTTAATTTCTCCCTCATTTTTGATGTACTATCTTAACAGATATAAAACTCCAGTATATATAAACCCTTGTTTTCAGATGGTGAATTACAAATTACCAAAAAAGCTAACCCACCAAGTAGATTTTCCATGATTCACATTGCCTTTTAATTTACTGAAGGTCCAGGAAGATAAAATTGTAGTGTGGGCAAAGATCAATGTTGAGCTCAAGCTAGGAAAGCTTTTCAGAAATTGGTTGCTGATTGTACTTTGATAATTAAATACACAAACCTATGATCCTTTTAGGCTCACCTAATTAGTATCAAATGAGTTTACTTAATTATAGTTGTAAATTAAATGCATAGGGTTTGCCTCATCTCAAATAATTACATGTGCATTGTAATGTGAATTATGGAACATTAATTTTTAGTTTATCGATTACTCCCTAAACAGAGAACAGGACTCATTATGACAGAGTTATTATCATAGCAGTTTTGATAAATAGCTCCTAGACAACGTTCCTGAATAATGTTTGCATATAAGTTCTTTAAAGGAAAGGTGTGCAAGTGTCAGAATTGGTACTACACATTTACGCAAAGCCCCAGCATAGACAAATGTTTTCCCTGAGGTATTTTAAGTCAGAGACATATATATATAGATATGAATGTATATCTATATATATATATATGCATGCATATAAAATCTCCACTCTCATTCTTCAGAGCTAGAACTTTTTCAAAGTTTATAGCAGAGGCTGTAACTACTTAAAACTTAAAAAAAAAAAATGTTTCTAGGCATAATGTTATGTAATTACAGGTCGAAGCATTACCTCCAGCACATCAGTTCTTGGAACCCCTCAGCTGGAGGAAATGATAGGTCAACTGTCATGTTAAGAAAGCTTCTGTTACATTCACTATACCCAGAACAACCAAAAAATGGGACAAAAACTCTATATATTCTTCTACTCTGTGGATACTTTACTATAGCAATTTTTTTCTTTCTTATGCAATCTTTAAAAAGAAGTGCTGGAAGATGAATGAAGAATTATTAAAGGTATAAATACAGACTAATCAGGGGGATAAAATATTCTAAATACTGAAATGTTTCAGACCTAATTTCATGAATAGGCTTTTGGTTTTCCTCATATACAAAATAAATCTAAGTAAAAATATGAGATTTTCTTGTTTAAAAGACACAAACTTTTCAGACCAGTCCCTTGCCTGACTTACTTCAAATGTACCTCTTATTTTTCACATTTTCCTGCTCCTGTTTTACTATAAGACAATTCCCACTGACCACACCAATAACTGTTACTGGACTTATATTATTTCCTCTCATTTTTTCTTGGCTATTTTGCAATGTGTGCCAAAAGAAACTCCCTGCTTCCGCAGAGCCTGAAGAACACACTTGGTTGCTTGCTGCAAACACTCACATTTTGCTAGTTAGGGATAGTGATGTTATATGGCTTCAAAAAGCAACAAAGGTGAAGACTGAACAGATATGTCAAGTCTTCCTCTGCATTTACAATTTCTAACTTTGGCCACCATAGTTTTTTCTCAGTATACTTGTAGTTTTCTGCCATTTCTCCCTTTGAGTATGGAGACTTGAGAGGAAGACCTCAGCATAATAATTCTGTATTAATTCAGCCCAATTTTGGCCTAAAGCAAACATCTAATTACTCGTGATTAATTCTAAAGAACATAACTTACTTTCATGTTCAATGGATCTATGTTAGAATCTAACTAGTGGCTTCCCCTCATTTTTCACTGCCTTTCAGTCTTTTCTGTGTTAACTTAATCCCCAAAGTGACTGAAAAATCATAAATTGCCATTCTCCTACTGCACAAATTATCTGTATTATACAACTCACATTTCAAAGGACTTACATTATTAGTCTTGAATTGTGTGTTCAAATTCAGACTGAATTCAGACCTCTCTGTAATAAATGACAAGATGCATGAGGGTTGCCTATGTAATCTAGGCAACCATAATTATACAATTATTGATGAAGCTCCTGTTGATAAACAATGCAAACATTAGGAAATACTATTTTGCAATTAAATGGTGAAGAAAGCTGTTTATTGCCTTCCATTCTCTCCACTGTTAATAAGATTGAAGTTGCAGATGTTCTTGTATGCCGCATTGATGTTAAATGGTGCATGATGCTCTAGGTGGTTCCCATAACCTTGCTTTGTCTACTATGAACTGACTCAATTGATATGATAATAGAGAAAAGAGCTAGGCTGAACCGGCACAATTTGCATAGCCTTGAAATTTGCTATCGTTGGACAGCCAACTGCTCCTAAAAGTTCTTGTTCAGTTGTCATCGACAACAATGTGTTAGACAAATAATATTTTGGAATTAACCACTCAGGTGGGGACATTAGTTTACTGAAGCTTTTATTCCAACAAACAAGTTACTCATCAAGGCATTTCTAGAGCTAATGACAGGGAATTTTATGATATTCTATGGGATCATTTACTATTAGATTTAACACAAAGAAAGCAGACATCATTCAGGGGGTCACAAAACAGTGGTAGCACTTACAGCTTTTTGACACAGGAATTATATCTCATAAGCCCGTATTTTCATCTCATTATTAAATAAATGTTATATTTTAGAGTAAGGAATAATAAAATCCTGATGCTGCTCAAAACTTTCCTCATTAAAAAAAATTATATGAGAACCCATACAAATATAGCAGGAATCGGTCTGATGCATGAAAATAAAAGGACATGTTAGAGAACCTCAAACACTGAAGAAAATCCCAACACATCACAAAAACATTTTGAGTAGTAATAGGAGAACAACTAGAGAAACACTGTAACTATAAAAGAGGACTGAGAATCTCTGAGTTTAGAATTTAAGAGCATACATGATGAATGAAAAGATAAGAGACAGTAAATGGGTGCACAATGAAACAATGAAGAACAGAGAAGATGTGCAAATAAATGGGGAAAATGTTATTAAAGTTTTTTTTAAAAAAACCATAAAAATAAAAATCCTAGGAAAGCTAGGATGAAAAATTCAGTGCTAATGAAGGTATAATACAAAACAGAGAACAATTGGGCTCTGCTGTAATACCGAGAGGTCAATATGAAAGACTTAACTCCTCGAAAAACAAATTCCATTATCACTACTGGGAAAAGAGGTGGGGCAAAGGAAGTTACAGAAACACCAGATGGAAGAAATTGTGCGCACACAGAATTACTGTTTTAAAGAAGAGCAGTGTGAGTGGCTTTTAAAGTAATTAGTCTCCAATTAAAATAAATAAATTTAAATTAAAAAAAAAACCCATTCTCTACCTTAATTTAAGGTTTAAAGAATAGCATGTTCTGACTTTTTTGTTAGTGTAATTTATGATAACTTTAGGATATAACCCCAAATTATAATAAGACCATTAGTTTTATCTCAAGAAGACTAGACTCTATTTCAAGAAGACTAGAATACAAACCTGGGACAGAAAACGGGCCATGGATACATTGTATTCAGTGCTCCTCCTTACTGGGCTCATTCCTGTGGGGGAACTATTATATATCCTGTAATAAGGACTGTACTTCCTACCTGATTATCATCAGGCCATATGACTTGCTTCAGCTAATGAAATGTGAGGGGAGATGATGCAAGAGATGTAACAACTACTGTGTAGTTCTTTAGTCATGCCTTTACCCCTCTAATGTAACTAACATGCTCCTGATTGGGACTGCCCTTTGGTGTTGATCCCAGACAGGAGAAAACATGGAGTAGGGCCTCAGCTACCAAGTGAAGAAAAAGAATGCAAGAGAAAAAGAAATATTTATTATTGAATGTCATTAAGATTCTGAGGGTTATTTGTTAGTAGGCTGCTGCCTTAACCTAACCTGGCTAATAAATATATATACAAAAAAAGGGTAGCACTGCTGCATTATTACCCTTAACATTCCAAAATTATGAGATGAAGACTACAGAATAACGGCTTATTTGAATCTGATAGTACCTTCACTGTGTCTGAAATGCAATGCAGTATCAGATTAAACATTCAACATGTGCTCTTAAAGAGCATCTGGATAAATGTGGTACAGATGGTAAAACGTGTATATGAGGATGCCCTTTCAGGGTTATCCCTACTCCTTAACAGTTTCTTTAGCAACCCAGAAGAATAGAGAAATATTAGTATGAGTTTAAGCAGGTTTTAGGGGCTTCTGATAGTAAGAGATTAAGTAATTTGGACCAACTATCCCATGAAGAAGAATTAGAATGGGCAAAAAATATCCTTAAAATGTGCTTGAAGATACTGATGCCATAAAAAAAGAATGAAAAATTACCAGGGTAGGACATAAGGGATAATGGAGCCCAGAGAGGTGAGTCTGATGTTTGATACTGCTGGAGGACAAAACTTGGAATCTAGACCCTATAAAGTGAGATGGCCCTGGTAAAACCTCTTCTTATCAAGTCTGGAACCCAAAGGACTGCAGCTAGGTTTAGGGTATACAGGAGGTAGATAGGCCTAAGCAATGGACTGTGGTTTATACTCCAATCATCTAAATACCTAAATTTAGATCAAGATGCTTCTAGTATGCCAGTGGACTCATGCTTACCAAAAGAAAACATGAATTAGCCTATACCTCGAATTATTTCTACATAGAATTTTCCAAATACAAAGTCTCAAACACAATTAAAAAAAACAGTAATATGATATAAGAAGAGCAAGAAATTAAAACCACCAACAGAAAGTAGCCCAAAGTGGTCCAGATAATGAACCGGTCAAACAGAAACTCTGAAATGACTGTACTTACTGATTATAAGTTAAAAACTGAAGATTTTAGCAGAGGACTACAAAGTACAAAAAATAGATAAGAATTTTATAGGTTTAAACAAAAACTGAAAATAAGAATTCAATGAATACTATTTAAAAGAAACTCAGATGCAGCTTAGGAAAGAACTAGTGAACTGGAAGATAGGTCAGAAGAAAATATCCAGGATGAGACACTGAGAAGATAGATANTAGATAAGAATTTTATAGGTTTAAACAAAAACTGAAAATAAGAATTCAATGAATACTATTTAAAAGAAACTCAGATGCAGCTTAGGAAAGAACTAGTGAACTGGAAGATAGGTCAGAAGAAAATATCCAGGATGAGACACTGAGAAGATAGATAAGATGGATTCTACATAACTACTGAAAGCGAAATTAGAACCAATGCAGAGATTTATAAGAAGGTAAATTTCTGTTTAAAAGAAAGAAGAATTTTCTAACAATTTAGGGTTTATAAAACCAAAATGAACAATCTGCTAGGCAGTGCATGTTTTAGAAAGGATTCTTGAATTGAGTTGGGAATGAAATAAGATGATTCCTATGCCCTTTTAAAGACCTTAGGATTTTATAAGAATTCAGAGAAAAAGTACAATATAATCCTATATATGTAAAATTATGTACTGTAGGCATGCAAGCACTCAGTAGAAAGACGTCTGAAAGGATAAGCTCTAAATTTTTAACATCTGTTTGCTGAATGGGGAAATCTGAGTTGACATTTTATGTATGGAAATATGCTGAGATTGTTATCAGTAACTGGGAACTATACTTTTGGGTTCTAGGACATATATAATACTTTTAAAGATTGAGGACCCCAAATGCCATTTGTTTATGTGAGTTATATTTATCGGTACTTACTGTATTAGAAATTTTAAAAGAGAGTGGACAAAATTATTAATATACCTATTAAATTTTAAAATATTTTAATAAAAATAATATATTCCAAATAAAAATATTATTGAAAACTTGCATTTGCATTTTTGCTAATCACTTTAATGTCTGGTTTAATAAAAGATAGCAAGGTTTTCTATTTACTTCAGTATTAAATCTGTTGCTGTTTTACACATTATGCACTCTCTGGAAAACTCTACTGAAATTGTGTCATAAAGACAATGTCTTAGTATTATTGTGAAACAGTTTTGCCTTCATGGAAGACACTCTGAGAGTGTCCTGGACACCTCCAATGGGTTCAAACTTGAACACTGCTGTATCAGAGTAACGGCTATAGATGTCCCTATGCTGGGATGGTACAACTGCTCACTCTGGACAAGCTGTAACTCAAAGAATATGTCAGTTCTGCTGTGCTCACAGCTGTGTTTAGTGGGATAGGCCAGTAAGGACTTCATGCTCTGCAGCTTAGAAAGTAAAAGATCCCAAGTGTTTAGATGAAAGCAAGCTGGCTAAGAAGAATGTTTTAGACTTCCCTAGGCAAACGTGTCACTGTACTGATTCTTTTATATAATAATAGGCCTGAGTTAATTAACCCAACCTATGATTTCTTTGTTGTTACAGCAAACAAAAGTAAAGTTTGCTATAAATGCTCTAGACAAAATATACTGGATGAGGCCTAAAGTGGGAGAACTAACAAAGGTCTCCAAAGTGCTCATACTCTGATTTCCATGTTGGAATCCTGGTAACTTAAGACCGAGATATATAAGCCCAACACGAGATAGATGGAAATCTGAAGACTGCCTAGCATGGCAGTTGCCCTTTTCTAGAAAAGCACGCATGCGCACACGCACGCACACACGCACACACACACACACACACACACACACGGTCTGAAGTATACACTACCATGAAAGGACTGATTTAGCCTATTTTATAAGAAACAATATTAACGGGCTGTTGAACTTCTCTCCTACTAGGCTGACAGTTTTGAGAATTTTAAAGAATCTGTTTCCAAGTATTACCATTTCTTCCTTAACTGGGAATCACAGGGCTCCTCTACTTCAGATAATTTACTATAATAGTTTGATGACAAGGTATTTTTATCCTTTTCTTCCAAGCTATTAAACAATGACTTTGAAATATCATTTTATTTACTTATTTTTATCTCAGTTCCCCAACCAGGGAATGAAATCAGGACATGGCAGTGAAAGCCTGTAATCCTAACCACTAGGCCACCAGGGAACTCTCTGAAATATCATTTTATGTTTCATTGATGCTTTGGAACTGTGGTGTTGGAGAAGACTCTTGAGAGTCCCTTGGACTGCAAGGAGATCCAGCCAGTCCATTCTGAAGGAGATCAACCCTGGGATTTCTTTGGAAGGAATGATGCTAAACATGAAACTCCANTGATGCTTTGGAACTGTGGTGTTGGAGAAGACTCTTGAGAGTCCCTTGGACTGCAAGGAGATCCAGCCAGTCCATTCTGAAGGAGATCAACCCTGGGATTTCTTTGGAAGGAATGATGCTAAACATGAAACTCCAGTACTGTGGCCACCTCATGCGAAGAGTTGACTCATTGGAAAAGACTCTGATGCTGGGAGGGATTGGGGGCAGGAGGAGAAGGGGATGACAGAGGATGAGATGGCTGGATGGCATCACTGACTCGATGGACATGAGTCTGAGTGAACTCCGGGAGTTGGTGATGGACAGGGAGGCCTGGTGTGCTGCAATTCATGGGGTCGCAAAGAGTCGGACACGACTGAGCAACTGAACTGAACCTTAAAAGTAAAAAGTCTGAAAGAATGGTCTCTCTGATATAAGGTTTATGTTGTAGCCCCCTAAGAATTCTTTTAATACTTACATTACATTAATATATAGACCAGGGCTTCCCTGGTGGTCTAGTGTTAAGAATCTGCCTGGCAATGCAGGGGACATAGGCTGGATCCCCCGTTAGGGAAGATCCCACATGCTACGGAGCAAGTAAGCCCATGTACCACATCTACTGAGTCAGTGCACTAGAGCCGGACAGCTGCAACTACTGAGCTCCCGTGCCTAGAGCCCATGCTCTGCAACAAGAAAAGCCATCTCAATGAGAAGTCTGCACACCGCAATTAGAGAATAGTTCCCCCTTGGCACAACCTGGGAAAACCCACATGTAGCAATGAAAACCCGGAGCAGCCAAAAATATATAAATCTTAAAAAAAAATCTAGACCAGAGGTTGTGCAATTATGGCTTATGGGCCAGATCTAGCTATTTCCATTTGATTATGTATTGTTACATAGGGATACTTTCATACTAGAGGCAGAGTTAAACAGCCTCAACTGAGATCATATATCTTGACTCTGTATAGAAAGGTTGCTGACTCCTGATCTAGACATATAGACCATTAGAGCAATCTGGACACATAGACCATTAGAATTGAAAGATATAGTAGAGATTTTCTAGTCAGTCCTTTCATTTCATAGTTGAATAAAAAAATCCTAGAAAATAAATAAAGCAGCACACGGAGCACACAGAAGACAAGTGGAAGCTTCCTAGCACACGGAATTCCCACTTTGCTATTTTCTAGCCTATTCATTCCACACTAGGAATGCTCTGCCTAAATCAAGAGTCCTGCCGAGTCTCTTAAAAGCCACATATGGTCTTGGCACAGAAATTGTTTTTTTAACACCTGGGTAACCAGGCTGTGTAGGTCCCAGGAGTACAGCAGTGCCCTTAGCATCAGCTCTAGCTAACCCCTGAGGAGTTAGATCTGAGAGAGAGCTACTTTCAAGGCCCTGCCTCATTAGTCCCTGCTGCAACCAATCTAGCTCAGAGAAAATTGATCCTTCCCTCATGTCTGCTGAACCAAGGCCAGTCTTGGGGAAAGAGGTTTTGTTCATCGAGGATTTGTTAATTAAGTCGTCACTGTACTAATGAAACCCCAGAGCTTCAGACACTAGTAGTCTATATTACTTTAAGGTAACTAAATTTGTATACTTAATTAAAAGGCTTGTGTTCTTTTAAAAATCAACCTAATTTTAAAAATATATAGAAATAAGATATGGAAAACACACAGTACTTATCATCTTACTCCCACCTCCAACATAATCACTTTTGCTGTTTTGATTGTATTGGCAGGTAATTTAATATTCTGATTTTTGTATACTATTGAAAAGTCCTCAAATTTTAAGTAATGATGTTGCACAAAATGAACAAACACTTTGCATTGTTCATCTAACACAATACATAAGGACAGTCTAAAGTTGCTGATCATTTTTAATGGTAGCATTAAGTAAATAACATACTTTATCCATTCCATCAAGGTTTTGTTTAATTTTTAATATTATGCATAAAAAATGATATAACTGTCTTCACACATAGTCTTACTTTGATTAAATTTTAATAACTGAAAATACTGTATTAAAGGACATGAATATTTTCACTTATTTGTATTTTAGTAGCATTATATAGGCATCNCATTCCATCAAGGTTTTGTTTAATTTTTAATATTATGCATAAAAAATGATATAACTGTCTTCACACATAGTCTTACTTTGATTAAATTTTAATAACTGAAAATACTGTATTAAAGGACATGAATATTTTCACTTATTTGTATTTTAGTAGCATTATATAGGCATCTGATTGACTACACCCCCAAGCATCAAATACCAATTCTTTTAAAAGATCCTCTTATATCACATATCCTCAGTTGATCTTTTATCAAAGTCTTTATGTATTCTAACACATCTATGTTCTACCAATAGAATTAAAAGCTAGAGTTCAAAGAAAGAAAAGAAAACCCAACCAACCAATCTAGAGTTCACATTAGTCTCAAGCACAACCAGGATGATGGACTTTCCTGGTGGCTCAGATGGTAAAGAATCTTCTTGCAATCCCTGGGTTGGGAAGATCCTCTAGAGAAGAAAATAGCTACCCATTCCAGTATTCTTGCCTGGAGAATTTCAGGGACAGAGGAGCCTGGTGGGTTACAGTTCATGGAGTGGCAAAGAGTCAGACATGACTGAATGACTAACACTTTCACTTTTCACAGCTAGTATGAAACTGTGAGAAAGCCATTAATAGTTCAGTAGTTTAAAAAAAGCTCATTAATAAAAGCAAAAGTGTATAAAGGTAAGAAAAGTATTTAAAATATTTATTATGATCTGGGGCACTTGAGACATGGATCTTTCTGCATCTCTCATAAGGAAAAACTACTCAAACAAAGGTGGTACTGATGTGTTATAAAACCTGCTTGAAGGCCAATTTAAATATCCAGTCCACAGAAATACATTCTCAAAAAAAAAAATTATCCAGAATCAACCGCTAGGCCTCTGTCCATGGAATTCTCCAGGCAAGAATACTGGAGCTGGTTGCCATTCCCTTCTCCAGGGGATCTTCCCGACCCAGGGATTGAATCTGGGTCTCCTGCATCGCAGGCAGATTCTTTACCACCTGAGCCACCAGGGAAGCCCCAGCACAGATTCACAAATACACAAATCTATACTTAATAAAGCATATTATTTTAAGACTCTAGTTAAAAAATCACTACACTCAATTCATTATAATTCAGGTAAACCAGATTAGTTCAAATTGTGTATATCCACTTAAAAATGACTAGATCTTTTAAAATATGAATAATGGTGCAGGACCCCAAATATTATATTTGACCATTCTAAGATTAATTTCTTTTAATAACAGCTGCACTAAGCTATGATTTGAGACATACTGAAACTTAAGGCTTGGGACCCTCTACTGGAGTTTTTGTAAGTGGACAAAAATACAAAGAAACACTAAGAAACTAAAAATAACTGCATGCATGCATAGCAGGGGCAAATTATGAACAATATACAAAAAGGACAAGTCCCAGTTGCTACTTCTGAGGTACCAGAGCAAAAGCAGGGTAGCGCGAATGATCCCTGCCCACAGCACCACCAAGGGGGTGGGCAGACCACTTACGCCACCCGTTGAGCCCCAGCCACTGCCCCTACCCTCACTCCATTAATGGGACCAGCTCATCCCCACACTGGGGACTGGGGAGTGATAAAGGGAACTTGTTTTCATGCCCTGTGCTGCAGTATGAGTCCTAGTAAATCTTGGCCTGAATTTCTCCTCTGACCTCTTATCAATTCCTATTGATTAAAGAGTTCAAGAACCTAGGTAAGTAACAGATTGACATCCAGTAAACTGCACATATTAAAGTGTATAATTTGTTAAGTATGTAGTATGTATATATCCATGAAACTATCACCATCATCAAGACAATAAGCATATCTATTACTTTCACAATTACCCTTGTGTTTTTTAATAAGCTTCTATCTCTTTCTGCCCCCTAGTTCTTAGATAACCACTCACAATGGATCCATATTATCAAACTTTGATTTGGATTTTTATCCATTATCAAACTTTGATTTGGATTTTTATCCAAATACTGTGTTATTTTTCAGGTAATACTGACTGTAGTCAGTGGATTGTGTCTCCAAAAATGGATGTGTAACCTGAACAATAGAGGTTCTTTTGTAGGAAAATTTCTGAGCTACAGATTTATTGGACCAGCAGCAGATTCAAGCATCTGCTAAATGCCAGTCTTCTGTGGAGACTGCCAGCCTTGTCATATATTAACACATAATTATAGATCTAGCATTAGCTGATAATTGGTGGTTCTTGAAACAACAGTATTTTAAAACAAATGAAAGAGGAATTAATTTGATAATTTAGATCCAAACCTTTGGAACATTCATAGCAGTTCTGTTTCTCATTTAGTTACCCTATTTCTTTTCTTCTGAGTTAAGAAAAATTCAGGTAAATTTTCTTTTATTTTACATATTGTAATTTTGGGGGAAAAAAAAAAAAACATGCCAATGGTCAGTAATCAATTCTAGGTTGTTTGTTGGCTTTAAAAACCTATGATGAGTGTGTGATATTCAGAATTTCACTGATGAAACACAATTAGTGTTCAAACATACATAAAAAAATACTCGCTGGGTATTTCAGGTACACTCAGATGAAAAATATCTATAGACTACATTATCTTAACGCGGAGTTCCCATTTGTCTGCATTATCATTCTTCTAGTTACTCATACTCAGAATCTTAGGGTAATTTTTGCCTACTTACATAGTCATAATTTCTATTAAGCCTTCTTTAATGGTACCTTTTGCCTTTAGCAATGGAATCCTTCTTTTGTCTTTCTAGCTCCTTGTGCCTGTGGTTTAGCCTGGACACACAGACACACTCTGTCACGCCCTCAGTGCAAGATGCTCTACTCTTGTTTACTTAGGCTTTTGCTCGCCAAACTGCAAATGCTCACCTAATGTTTAATCTTGTATAAAACACTTATTAGACTCTTCCATACAATTAGCTGATTCCTCATCCTGTGTACTTAACACCTGAAGCATTTATCTGTTAAAACTCTCCTTACAACAAACTGTGATTATTTCTCTATACTTCTAATTCATATATTGTGAGTTCCCTACCCAGTGCCCGGAACATAGTAGGTCCTCAATCCTTGTATATGGAATAAATAAAATTTTATTACCTTCTTTCTCATTAAATTTCCACCATTCTAGTTCAAATACTTATTATAGGTACACATCTGAATCGCTGTTTCCAAACAAGTCTGCCTGATTATAGCCTCTCTCTCCTGCATTTGATCTTATACTCTAGCATGAAATTACATCCCCTAAACTACTGTTCTTATCACATGATTCCTCTGCTCAAAACTTTTAACATCTTCTTACATCGTTTGAAGTTAGAGCCATCTAACTGCAACCTAAAGTTAAATATTTTTTTTTCTTTGTCATCTATTAATTTTCCATACAAAAACTTTACACTAGACAGATAAGAAGTACTTGTTTTCTCTGAAACATTCTGTAATAATCATTTTTGTTACATTATTCTTTAATAACTAGGTTTTCCACTTATTGTACCCCATTTGAAAGTAAACTTTTTATTGAAGTATAACACATATTTAAAAGGGGTATAAACTCTAAGCCTGAGGCCGGAAGTACTGACTCTAAGACTAAATGGAGACAGAGAGGGTTCCAGGCAACCCTAACAAATCCAGCTTGCAGGCAACACACTAATTGAATGCAGTCATACAAGTGACTACTGTCAAGACGAGTATAAGAATTGCTCACTTGAGCCTATTCTTGATTATAGAATCATTAATAAAACTTTTTTTTAAGCTACTAATTTGTGCAGTGGTATGTTATATGGAAAAATCCACTTTTTGAAATTACTAATCCCCTCCAAAGATAACCTGACTTCTATCTCCAATGACTTTACACACACACACACACACACACGTGGAATCATACACACACACACACACACACACACACACGTGGAATCATATAGTATGCACCCTTTTGTAAATTCTGGATTGGCAGGTTGTTTGAGTACCTGGAAGATTTTCTATTCTCTTTTGACCCTCAATGCTTCTCATGAGAAACCTACAATTATTCATGTAATGTTTCCTCAGTATGTAATGTGCTATTTTGCTTTAGCAACTTTCTCCTCTTTATCTTTTGTTTTCAGTAGCTTTATAATATGTTTAGTTTTGATTTTCTGTGTATTTATTCTGTTTGTGGTATACATTGAGCTTTCCAAATTCTTAAATTCATGTTTTTAATCAGAATTTTATCTTGAGGAAACAGTCAAACTCAAATTGAGACATTCTACAAAACAGCCAGGCAGTACTTTTTAAGAGTGTCAAAGTCACAAAAGACAAAAGAAAAACTGCAAAACCATGCCAGACTATAAGAGAATAAGAGGAATTGACTAATGACTAATGCAATGTGGGATCCTGGATTGTATCCTATGCCAGGAAAAGAACATTACTGATAATTGACAACATATGAATAAGGCCTGTAGCTTTATTAATACTATTAAATCAGTATTAGTTTCCTGGTTTTGATCATTTTACTATAATTACATGAAACATTACAGTTTAGGAAAGCTGGGTAATTAATATATGGAAGATCTCTATTATTTTTAACAACTTTGCTGTAGAAAATGAGAAGTTAAAAAATTAAGACCAATGCTGTTACAATCATCCTTGTGTATAAATCTTTGTGCATAGGCTAAATTATTCCACAGAATCACTTCCTATAAGATATTGAGTCAAAGTTACACATTTTAAAAAGATTTTTGATATGTATTTCCAAGCTATCTTCCAAGAAAGTTGTACAAAATTTCTCCCACCAGCAGTGGGTCTCAATCACTTTTCAAATTTCTAAGATCATCTCTAGTTCTTATTTGCATCAAAAGCTTATTTACATTCCACAAATTAGTTTACACGTTCCCTTTAGAAAATACTGTTTCCATGATCACTAGTATAAAATGAATTCATGCTTGCATTATTTCTACAGTGTATTTTTGGTTAAAGTTCATATAATTCGTTCTTATTCTGTTTTCTAGTATATATCTCACCTGCCTTACTCAAGAATAAGCTTTGCCATAAAGGCCGTTGATCTTTGTTTCCAACATTACCTCAGCACAGTAGGTTATGCATAGCAGTGGTGCAATTTAGCACTGTAGTAGTTAAACAAGTTGCAAGTTGCTTTCTGCCATGACATGTTTAGACAGCTATCTGCTGACATTTTAAGTCCTGATTTTGCTTGCATGAGGTCCTTCTTCATTTTGCTCTGCTTGTATCTTTGCTAGTTCTTTGTAGTTCAGGTTGCATTTGCAGAGCTGGGTACCAAGTTTCAGCTAATTCTAATAAGGGCAGGACACTTGTCAAGAGTAGAACATGGAATAACAGACATTCAGATGTAAGCTGTGGTGGCCCAAATGTGACCACAAACCTTTTGTTCTATCTGAATAAGTTGTCTTCTGCATCAGTCAGTCCTAGGAACTAAACTGAGATTCGGTCTAGATTCCCTATCTTTAGCCCTGAGTATTAGCTTTCCTAACACTCTAGTCTCTATCTTCTAAATCTAGATGGTTTTCACTCCAAGGTGTTTGCTAGGAATTTTAGTATGTGCCAGCTCCTGGGAACCTTCCATTTTAGAAGACCAATGCAGCTTTTATTGGAGAAGGAATAGGCAATCCACTCCAGCATTCTTGCCTGGAGAATCCTAGTTAGAGAAGCCTGGTGAGCTTCAGTCCATGGAGTCACAAGAGTCAGAGATGACTTAGTGACTAAACCAGCAGCTTTTATATAAAAATAAACCTCTCTGAATGACACTGATTGACTCCTGAGAAAGAGTTCTTCCATTTTCCTGCTACCATTCCTAGCTCATAAAATATGGTAGATTCATACTAGAATTCCTCAGGCTGTTGTACTCCTGTGGCGACTATACCCAAACTGACTTGACACCAGATTTGCTATCAACTTATGTAACCAAGACATCTTATTTAAACATCTGCCTCATCTGAGTTAAGCATTTTTTAGTCCTTATTGACTTGGCTTTCCTGAGTTTCCTATGTAACTGATCTACTGTGTCTCCTTCTTGGATCATTAATAAACTTCCTATAATTTAACTTACTACAGTTTTGGCTTGTGAATTACAAAAACAGCACAAGAGGTCAATGCCCAGAACCCTTTGGTTGGCATAACTCATCTGGAGAAAAATAATCATCCAAACAGTATCTACTTAATATTTCTGTCTTCCTCTGTTACATAAAATTCAGAATAACTTGATAGAAAAAGCTATGCTTTGAAGCTGAATTGAGACCACCATATACACGGTAACACTTGGAAAGCTGAGTTGCAAATAGATCCCAGATTAAATGTCAGTACTGTCAATGGTGACAAATGCCTCCATGCTTTACAGATAAGCTTACAAGTGGCATGCTGGATTGGGTTCTTGCTATCATGTGTCAAAGAAACCTATTGACTTTCCTTATGATCCACTTCTTAAGTTGATATATACCAATGTACAGGTTTCAAGAAGTTTACTACAGCCAACTGTTCCATTAAGGTTAAACACACACACACACCCCTCCCTCTCTCCCTCCCCTCTTTCTCTCTTCCCTCCCCCTGCCCCGCCCACCCAATAGTTTTCTGTACTTACAAAACATCCAACCAAACAAACTTGAATATAGAGATTCTTTATAGATTAGTATAAGAATAGAGATTGATGAGCCTGAGATCATTTCAAAATAAATCTTTTTTAATTAC
The DNA here is from genome assembly GCA_006410875.1 of Neotragus pygmaeus. Classification (NCBI taxonomy): domain Eukaryota; kingdom Metazoa; phylum Chordata; class Mammalia; order Artiodactyla; family Bovidae; genus Neotragus; species Neotragus pygmaeus. The sequence goes on from SJYV01054457.1 coordinate 2,587,911, forward strand.
TCCCTATGTCAAATTTTCAAAGTAGCTAGAGTCCAGGTTCTAAAAAGTTTAATCTCTATGGATTTGCTATGAGGGCTTAAGTCTAAATGCATCAACAGATTCCAGAATAGTTGACTTGAAAACTGTTTATTTGATCCTAACAAATTGCACTGTTGATCTTTCAAATAATCACACTACAGTCTCTAATTTATGGTAAAATCTACTGCAAGATATAGAAAGTGAAGGCCATGGTTTACTTTCTAGAGCTCATGAGCACATTCAGTACAAACAGCAGTTTAGATTGAAATATGAACTTTGCTAAGGGAACTATATAATTGTCCCAGGAACTACACTTTTTGCCTAGGCCTCCATCCACTATTCTTCATCTAACTCCTTAAGACCTACACATCCTCCTCTAGGTATCTAAACATCATCAAGAGGGAGTAAGAATTTTAAAATAATTCCTTGATTAAAATGCGAGTCTCAGAAAGAAAAACATTTCATAGAAAATTCAGTGACAAAGATTTATCTGAAAAGTTTCACAAAAAATCTATTTTGAATCACAGAATATAATCACATTATACATCATATAAATGTAGACTCTCTAGTGGAGACATATTCCTACAGCTCTACATTTTAGGTGTTTCTACCATTCAGTTCTTTTCCTAAAAAAAATTTTTAAGTGTTTATTTATGGCTGTGCTGGGTCTTTGCTGCTGTGCATGGGTTTTTTCCTAGCTGTGGCGAGTGGGGGATACTCATTGCTGCGGCTTCTCTTGTTGTAGAACGTGGGCTCTAGGCACGCAGGCTTCAGTAGTTGTGGCACATGGGCTTCGTTGCCCTGCAGCATGTGGAATCTTCCCAGGCTAAGGATCAAACCTATGTCCTCTATATAGCAAGGTGGATTCTCAACTCCTGGACCACCAGGGAGTTCCTCCCATTCAGTGCTTAAAACCCTTAAACCAAGAGTATCTCCTGGAAATGGAGACATTTCTCAAATGCTACCTGCTGCTTCTATGTGGGTTTAAAAATGGAAAACATATAGCTTATCTTATTTTAAACACTAAACACTATTTTGACCTTCTATATCCAACTTACAGTAATTATTAATATTATCAGAATTTCCATCACTTTATTAACAGAGAGAGACAGTATCTCCTTAGTATCAATTGCAAATTTTATTAATGGGTTACTTATATTTTCCCCCTAAATTTAAGGGAAAAATGCTTAATAAAAACCAGGCCAGCAGCAATTCTTTTTGAGAGCACTTTAGTATAAACTTTCTTCATGACTGAATTCATTAGCCTCTTGCATTAGCCTTTGTTTATCATCTTTAAACCAAGCCAATCTTTATTAATTTTCTAAGGCGTTTTCCCTAGTGCTTTCATCACAGTTATATATAGCTCCTTTTCTCTACAATTTTTCTAACCCTATCAAATTTGTCTCACTCTAACCCCATAGGATTGTTCATCACTAATATGTTTTAGAGGGATTATTGCAGCTTTTATTCTTTGGCATTTAATTAAAAAAAAAAAGGATCTTCATCTTTAGTATTTGTTGATCCCTCTGAAACAGAGCTTTATAAACAAGTGTAAGTATAGTTCCTTTCTTTTACTGAATTATGATAAACTGACCACAAGATGTTTCTCAGCCCAAATCTCTTTCTTCTTAGTATGTACTTTAAGCACTTAATCATGTCCTGTGCAGTACAGCATTCAAAGGCCTATTACAACTTACCATTTCATGCTTACCCACACCCATCTCCATGATATGTAACTTTCTTTGTGATACATCATACCCTTTAAGGCCTCTTTGCCTTTTGATCTTACTGCTCCATTAACTTAAATTCTTTTGTAATATCAACTTGCCAAAACTGTAAGTATTCTTCAAAGCCTAATTCAAACACCACTTCCTCTGTGAAACTTATAAATTTCTTCATTCTTTATCCTATAAAAATTTGCTCATAAAAGTTGTATACAACTTCTCATGTTGTATTAGTGGGCTATGTCTCTTTTAGATTCCAAGGAAAGGAGATTTTGTCNACTGACCACAAGACGTTTCTCAGCCCAAATCTCTTTCTTCTTAGTATGTACTTTAAGCACTTAATCATGTCCTGTGCAGTACAGCATTCAAAGGCCTATTACAACTTACCATTTCATGCTTACCCACACCCATCTCCATGATATGTAACTTTCTTTGTGATACATCATACCCTTTAAGGCCTCTTTGCCTTTTGATCTTACTGCTCCATTAACTTAAATTCTTTTGTAATATCAACTTGCCAAAACTGTAAGTATTCTTCAAAGCCTAATTCAAACACCACTTCCTCTGTGAAACTTATAAATTTCTTCATTCTTTATCCTATAAAAATTTGCTCATAAAAGTTGTATACAACTTCTCATGTTGTATTAGTGGGCTATGTCTCTTTTAGATTCCAAGGAAAGGAGATTTTGTCTTATTTTATCTCTGTAACTACAATTTTTGACATATAGAAGGCATTCAATAAAATGACCCTGACTTGAATTCATTTGTACTGCTACTTTACTGTTTTAATATAACGGTATCTTGCCTCTCCAATTTGTTCTTCTTGGAGTTAGATCCTCAGACTTAAATTCTATATCATCTGGCATATTCTTAGTACATGATCAAGAATTTGTGGGTTGGAAGAAATGTTAGAAATAACATAAGTCCAAAACATCAACCAATGTAGTAATTCATTTTACTAAATATTTTTGTTTAAATATCTATAATGACTTGTATGATCACATAGACTGGTTTGCCCAGGATAGTCCTATTACAATTAATAGTACCCCCTTCCATTTCCAAAAGTATGTAAGTTTTGAAGACAAGTTTTATGGCTACTTAAATAATGAAAAACTATTTCCTCACAAGTACTGGACAGCTGAACAACCCCTAATTATTATACGTTTTGAATTCTGAACCATGTGAATGTACTGCCTACTCACAAGGCATTAAAAAAATTTTTCCCTTTGTTATAGGTGAGTATGGGTGAAATTTTAGGAAATCATTAAGAGTATAGCCAAAATTTATTACAATGAGTAAATTATATAAACTAGGAGTCCTTACCTCTGGAATCTAATTCCTGATGATCTGAGGTAGAGCTGAAGTGGTAACAATAGAAATAAAGTATACAATAAATGTATAGTGCTTAAAACTAACACAACATTGTNTATAGCCAAAATTTATTACAATGAGTAAATTATATAAACTAGGAGTCCTTACCTCTGGAATCTAATTCCTGATGATCTGAGGTAGAGCTGAAGTGGTAACAATAGAAATAAAGTATACAATAAATGTATAGTGCTTAAAACTAACACAACATTGTAAAGCAACTATCCTCCAATTAAAAATAAAATTTTAAAAAGGGTTCATCTAAATTTTAATATATGGAAATTAATGTCAAAAGAATATTAATAATTAAGGTTTAGAAAATTAAAAAAAAAAAGTAATGCGCTTCAATCATCCCTAAACCACCCTCCCACCCCTGGCCATGGAAAAACTATCTTCCATGAAACTAGTTTCTGATGCCAAAAAGGTTGGGGATTGCTGATATTAAGTGCAAAATAATGAGACAAAAAAATAGGCCACTTTCTTGGGACAAGAAAAGCTCTAAATACAGGAACTTAAAATTGTTTAATAGAAACAGGGAAAAGCTAAATAAACTTTACGGACCAAGATTAAGTCCTCAGGAATANCTGTGAATGGGAGAAAATATGTGTCAATCATATATTTGATAAAGGACTAATATCTAAAATATATAAAGAATTTATAAAACTCAGTAGAAAAAATGATTTTAAAAATGGACAGAGGATCTCAATAGATGTTTTCAAAAAGAGGTACATGAAAAGTTTTCAACATCACTAATGATCAGGAAAATACAAATCAAAGCTACAGTGAAATCACCTCATGCTTTAAAATGACTATTATCAAAAAGTGAAGAGAAAAGAAGCAGTTAGTAGGCTATGGAGAAAAGATAATCCTTATGCCCTGTTGGTGGGAATGTACACTGGTGCAGCCATCATGGAAAAATAGTATGGAGATTCCTCAAAAAAATAAGAAAAGAAACAAATATTATATATCAATTACACCACAATTAAATTAAACTGCTATATGATCCTGCAATTCCATATCTGGGTATTTATTGATAAGAAACAAAAATCACTATCTCAAAAAAAAGTATATGCACTTACATGTTCATTGCAGCATATTTATAGTAGTCAAGACAGTGAAACAACTTGGATCAATTGACAGATGAATGAAGAAAGAAAACATGGAAAATAAACACTGGAGTTTTATTTCGCCATAAAAAAGAAATCCTATTATTTGCAACAATATGGGTGCACCTTGAGGACATTATGCTAAGTGAAATAAGTTAGACATAGAAGGCAAATAGTGTATGATCTCACTTATATGTGGAATCTGAAAGAAACTAAACTTAGATAACAGACTGGTGATTGCTATAGGNTTTTATCTGAGCCAAAAACTTGCATGCGGTGTTTAAGCCAAAATAAAATTTTGCAGCCAAGTTGTAATGCTCTGAAAAATGAATTTTGGTGTCTAACTGAATTGCAGAAAAGTAACTTACTGGGTATAATCAATAATTACTCTGAAAAATATTTGGTAATATACTTCTTAGGTAAATATCCATTTGTACACTTTCAAGAGCTTTAAATTATAGAAATTGATTATACAGTGTTTTAAAACACAACGGATACATTCTCTAAGAAACTATTTAAGCTAACGTCTATCTATCTAGGGCTTCCCAAGTGACTCTAAGGTAAAGAATCTGGCTGCCAATGCAGGATACACAAAAGACATGGGTTCAATCCCTGGGTCTGGAAATGACAACCCACTCCAGTATTCCTGTCTGAAAAATTCCAAGGACAGAGGAGCCTGGTAGGTCCACAGGGTTATAGAGTTGTACATGATAGAATGACTGAGCTCACTATCTATCTATCTGTCTATGTGTAGCTAAACATATCTATCATCTAGATACCCATTCACATACATGAAATGCATTTATATGTACACACTTTTTCATCAGAATGTTTTCTAGCTCTAACAGATTCTAACTAAAGAGTATTGGGGGGTATTTGGGAGAAACTCTAAAAAACACAGTTAACCCAGTATGGACTAGTTCATACATAGATGCTTTCTTAGATTAAGGGGCCCCTGGTTGTATTCCTATATGAAGATTTATTGTTATTGATCTTACGGTAAAGTGTCTAATGGGGAAGGAGACAGTGATCACTTAAATAAACATTCTGAGGTACACTGTGAGCCAGGGATTTTCAATCCAGGTGCTATCCATATTTTGGGTCAGATAATTCTTGTTGTGAGTTGCTATTCTGTGAATTTAAGGATATCTAGTGGCATCTCTGGCCTCTACCCATTAGATACTAGTAGAATTCCCCAACCCTCCTCTACCTATTCCATGTGACAACCGAAAGGAAAGAGAACAACTGCTCCAAGTTGAGAACCACTGCTGTAATAAATACATGAGGCACCATAGTACAGAATAGAGTATACGAGATTAAGAATCAAAAGGTTAGGTTCTAATCTAGCTGTTTTTGCCTCTAACTTTGGAGTCATGGGGAAATTACCTAATCCAGCAGTTTTCAAAGTGGATTATGGAGTGCAGTATTACCAAATCAGCTAACAACCTTACATAACAAATAGATCAGCCCAGTTAACTATCCAGGACCATACACTTTTCAAATTTATAATAAAAGATATTTACTAAGGACATTAGGTTCTATTGCTATTGTTTGTAACAAACCAACTCATACATCATAAACAGCTAGAACAGTTGAAAACATTTTTTTATAATTTTTAAATAAATGAAGGTATAAGAGCTGTCAAAGTAGGTAAGACTTGATGGGACAGGATCTCTGAGAAAAGAGAACCTTAAAGAGCTATGTTGATGTGCTAAAAGTTGACTTTCTCCTTCAGGGCCTGGTAATTCTTGGTTCTGGTGAATGGCTGAGAATCTGGGGACTGGCTTATGCTAAGAGGGCTTCCCCTTGGCTCAGCTGGTAAAGAATCTGCCTGCAATGCAGGAGACCCCTGTTTGATTCCTGGGTTGGGAAGATTCCCTGAAGAAGGAGTTCAGTTCAGTTCCTCAGTCATGTCCAACTCTCTGTGACTCCATGGACTGTAGCACATCAGGCTTCCCTGTCCATCACCAATTCCTGGAGCTTGCTCAAACTCATGTCCTTCGAGTCAGTGATGCCATATGACCATCTCATCCTCTGTCATCCCCTTCTCCTGCCTTCAGTCTTTCCCAGCATCAGGGTCTTTTCCCAAAGTTCAGTTCTTTGCATCAGGTGGCGAAAGTTCTGGGGCTTCAGCTTCAGCATCAGTCCTTCCAATGAATATTTAGGACTGATTTCCTTTAGGATGGACTGGTTGGATCTCCTTGCAGTCCAAGGGTCTCTCAAGAGTCTTCTCCAAAACCACAGTTCAAAAGCATCAATTCTTCGGCGCTCAGGTTTCTTATGGTCCAACTCTCACATCCATACATGACTACTAGAAAAACCAAAGCTTTGACTAGATGGACCTTTGTTGGCAAAATAATGTCTCTGCTTTCTAATATGCTGTCTAGGTTAGTCACAGGTTTAATTCCAAGGAGCAAGTGTCTTTTGATTTCATGGCTGCAGTCACCATCTGCAGTGATTTTGGAGCCCTAGAAAATAAAGTCTGTCACTATTTCCACTGTTTCCCCATCTATCTGCTATGAAATGATGGAACCAGATGTCATGATCTTAGGTTTCTGAATGCTGAGTTTTAAGCCAGCTTTTTCACTCTCTTCTTTCACTTTCATCAAAATGCTCTTTAGTTCTTCACTTTCTGCCATAAGGGTGGTGTCATCTGCGTATCTGAGGTTATTGATATTTCTCCTGGCAATCTTGATTCCAGCTTGTGCTTCATCCAGTCCAGTATTTTGCAAAATGTACTCTGCATATAAGTTAAATAAACAAGGTGACTATATACAGCCTTGATGTTCGCAATTTGGAACACTATTGTGTTCCATGTCCATTGTTCCATGTCCAGTTCTAACTTGCTTCTTGACCTGCATATAGGTTTCTCAGGAGGCAGGTCATGTGGTCTGGTATTCCCATCTCTTGAAGAATTTTCTGCAGTTTATGCAAATGGCTATCTAATCCAGTATTCTTGCCTAGAGAATCCCCATGGACAGAGAAGCATGGCAGACTACAGTCCACAGGGTTGCAAATAGTCAGACACAACTGAGCAACTAAGTGCACATGAGGCAACAAAGCCAATGGAGTTTCTGGCAATCTCCAGGCCTGGTGAGACATACCTGGAGTGAAGGCAATCTGAATTGAAGTGTCATGATCATGAAAGGGAATATAGTGGAATAAGACTGTTACTCAGGAGTTTTCTCCTTTGAGGTATCTGCCAAATTTGTAAGGCAGCAGGACAAGAGGTCAACAGATTAAGTGGAAGATCTCAAAAAGGTAGAGTAACGTTTTGGGTAGTTATATGGTGCCAAAGAGAAGCTACCAGTGCATAGGGATCCTAGCTAATACCCCAGGATTTCAAGAGACCTGCAGAATTTCAGGAGTGAGGGGGGAAAAAAAAAAACAAATAGATTGAGCCTTATAAAAACTGCAACAAACCCTTGTGGTGGTTCACCTTCTGATCTAGCGTTACTCTAACTGCCTTCTACAAAAAGACAGTATCACCAACAGAAACGCTATAATTTATTAGGGATAAAAGAAACAGATCTATAGATAATTGAGATATAGCTTTTGGACATGCAGTTTACTATTACTATAATTAACATGTTTGAAAAATTAATGACAAGGTAGAGGATTACATTATAAAACTGAAATCAATAAAAAAGAAAATTTAGAAAAAGAAGAATGTGATTACTGAAATAAGGAAATCAACAGATATGTTGAAATGCAGATAGGAAAAAGCAAAAGAGAAAGGATTCCTGAACTAAATGCTAGGTCACTGCTAAACACACAAGCTGACGCCTGAGGGAAGAAAAAGGATAAAAGATACAAAAAAAAGGTAAAGAAGACATATGGGACACAATGAAAAAGGCCCAAGATATGTGTAATTGGTCTCTAATTGGAAAGACAGAAATGCAGTATCTAAAGAGATAATTACAGAGAATTTCCCCAAATTGTTAAACAACATTAAGAAGATCCAGAGTCAAAGATGAAAGAAGCACTAAAAATCCCAACAGGATAAATACAAAACCAAATACAAAATTAAAGTCAAAGATAGAGAGCAAATTTATGCTTGGAACGGGGGAAGGATTGAAGTAAGAGATAGTCAGGGAGTTTAGCACTGACATGTAAACAATGCTAGATTTAAAATGGATAACTAACAAGGTCCTACTGTATAGCACAGAGAACTCAGCTCAGTGCTGGGTGGGAGTATAGTTTGGAGGAGAATGGACTGAGTCCCTTTGCTGTACACCTGAAACTATCACAGTATTGTTATTACCTATATTCCAATATAAGATAAAAAGTCAAAAAACAAACAAACCAAAGTTAAGGTCAAAGATAAAGCCCAAAAAGCAGTAAGAGAAAATGAAAATATCATGTTCAAAGGACCAAGTATAAGAATCCAAAGATAATGGAAGGTGATCATTAAAGAGCTCAAGTAATATAACCCAGTATATCGATTTCCGTATTTATTGAAAGCAAAATAGGACATTTTCAAGCAAAAACCAAAAGAATTCACACACTGAGTGAAACACTAAAAGGGGAGCTGTTTAGGCAGAAGAAAATTATGTAATAATTTGTAAATACTTAGACAAAAACATGGAAATGCAAAAGGGAAAGAAAAACAATGGATGGAGTATATTCAACTGCAGAAGATAACAGTATTTTGTCACTGTGGTGGATTCATGTCGATGTATGGCAAACCCAATAGAGTATTGTAAAGTCAAATTAAAAAATAAAAAAATAAAAAATAAAAAAAACTTTCTAAGATCCTACTATTGTATGAGAAGTGGCAAAAGTTATGGTTTATATTTGACTTTAATAGGTCAAGGATAGATTCTATAATCTTTCAGTTCACTTCAGTCACTCAGTTGTGTCCGACTGTTTGCGACTCCATGAACTGCAGCATGCTACGCCTCCCTGTCCATCACCAACTCCTGGAGTTCACTCAGACTCACGTCCATCGAGTCCGTGATGCCATCCAGCCATCTCATCCTCTGTCATCCCCTTCTCCTCCTGCCCCCAATCCCTCCCAGCATCAGAGTCTTTTCCAATGAGTCAGCTCTTCGCATGAGGTGGCCAAAGTACTGGAGTTTCAGCTTTAGCATCATTCCTTCCAAAGGACACCTAGGGCTGATCTCCTTCAGAACGGACTGGTTGGATCTCCTTGCAGTCCAAGGGACTCTCAAGAGTCTTCTCCAACACCACAGTTCAAAAGCATCAATTCTTC
>SJYV01054457.1:2600308-2646198 GCA_006410875.1 Neotragus pygmaeus
CCTGTGGCCACTGCTGAGTTTTCCAAATTTGCTGCCATATTGAGGGCAGCACTTTCACAGTATCATCTTTCAGGATTTGAAATAGCTCAACTGCAATTTCATCACCTCTACTAGCTTTGTTTGTGATGCTTTCTAAGGCCCACTTGACTTCACATTCCAGGATGTCTGGCTCTAGGTGAGTGATCACACCATCGTGATTATCTTGGTTGTAAAGATCATTTTTGTACAGTTCTTCTGTGTATTCTTGCCACCTCTTCTTAACATCTTCTGCTTCTGTTAGGTCCATACCATTTCTGTCCTTTATCGAGCCCATATTTGCATGAAATGTTCCCTTGCTATCTCTAATTTTCTTGAAGAGATCTCTAGGCTTTCCCATTCTGTTGTTTTCCTCCACTTCTTTGCAATGATCACTGAGGAAGGCTTTCTTATCTCTCCTTGCTATTCTTTGGAATCTTTAGGGTAATCTGTAATCTTTAGGTTACACATTAAAAGATATATCACTGGCAAACAAATAGAGATAGAAATGAGAATTAGAAACACCCGATTAATCCAAAAGATGCAGTAAAGGACAGAAAAAAGAAAACAAATGTGAGAAAACAGAACATGAATCCAATTATATGAGTTATTTATATTTAATATAAAGATTCCAAAAGATAAAGATTGTCAGANAAATAGAGATAGAAATGAGAATTAGAAACACCCGATTAATCCAAAAGATGCAGTAAAGGACAGAAAAAAGAAAACAAATGTGAGAAAACAGAACATGAATCCAATTATATGAGTTATTTATATTTAATATAAAGATTCCAAAAGATAAAGATTGTCAGAATTGAAAACAACAAAAATTATATGCCAACTGCAAAAAAAAACCAAAAAAAAACAAACAAAACTTAAGACCAAAGAAAGGTAGAAAGTAAAGGAATAGAAAGACATACACCAATGCAAATAATAAACCACAGAAAGCTGGCATATTTACACTAATAACAGATACCACAGACACTGAAGCAAGAGGCATTATTAGAAGTAAACAGGGACATCTCAAAATGATAAAACGTTCAAATTATCATGAAGATAAAAGAATTCTAAACTTATATTCAGGACTTCCCTGGTGGTCTACTAGTTCAGAATCTACCTGCCAATGCAGGGGTCATGGGTTTGATCCCTGCTCTGGGAAGACCCCACAAGCCTCAGAGCAACTGGGCCTCATGCAGCAACTAGAAGAGTCTGCATGCCTAGAGCCCATGCTCTGCAAGAGAAGCCACCACAATGAGAAGTCTGTGTACCAGAGTGAAGACTAGCTCTCGTTCACCGCAACTTTCCGTGTATAGCAAAGAAGACCCAGTGCAGTCAAAAATAAATATATATTAAACAAAATAACTTATGTGCATGTAACAGGATACCTTCAAAATATGATAGCACCAAATGGAGAAATATATAAATTCAAATGAGAGTAGGACTGTTTAATAAACCTCTCTTCATAACTGATAAAACAAGCAGACAAAAATAAACAAGAATATAAATGGTCTGAACTACAAACTTGACAAACTTGACCTAACTGTATATATAAAGACCATATATAAGAATATCAGCATTTACATTTTTTAATGCCCAAAGAATATGTATAAAATTAACCATATGACACGCAGTAAAAACAAAATTACAACAAATTTTGAAGAACTAAAATCATCCAACATACCTGATCACAATAAAATTAAACAAAGTCAGAAACAAAAAGATAATTAGGAAATCTCCAGATATTTGGAAATTAAGCAAAACTTTCTAAATGACTTAAGGATTTAAATTTCAAAGATGAAAATTAAACAAGATAATTGAGAAAAATCAATGAAGGCAGACTTGATTCTTTATAAGAATAATAATAATTGATCAACCCTGTGGAGGCCATCAAAATGCACCTCTCAGATTTGCCATGTGCCATAAATGACTGATGGAACTAGCTATGTTCTGAATCCTTCACTGCTTTCATGCTGGGTCTATGCTTCCCAACAGCAAGGGACTGAGCACAGCAGGAAGACAGTTAAGTTCTTTTTTTTGGGGTGGGGGCGGGGGGGCTGTCACTTCATTTATTTATTTATTTTTTGGCTGTGCTGGGTCTTTCTTGTTGTATGGGCTTTTCTCTAGCTGCAGTGAACAGAGTCTACCCTCTGGCTGAGACGTGCAGGCTTCTAACTGCTGTAACTTCTCTTGTTATAGAGCACAGGACCTTAAGCTCGCAGGCTTTGGGTTGTGGCATGCGGGCTCAGTAGCTGTGGCTCCCAGGCTCTAGAGCACAGGCTCAACAGTTGTGGTGCATGGGCTTAGTTGCTCCACAGCACGTGGGATCTTCCTGGATCAGGGATTGAACCCAAGCCTCCTGCACTGGCAGGCAGATTCTTTACCACTGAGTCACCAGGGAAGCCCTGGAATCCTATTCTTGAGAGGTGGGACTCCGTTCGACAGCCTGGCTTGATGAGCAACTATGGACTGAGGAATCCTCACTGATATTGTCAAAACTTTCCTGTATTACAACCTAAGCCTCTTCCTACTTTCCTTCTTTCCTACCTATTTTCCTTCTCTCTAACATAGGGAACAGACCTGCATCACAATTTGACAGGTCTCTTTGCCCCCTCTGACTGCCATCTTATTATCCTTCACAGGTGTTTCCTTCAATAAATCTTTTGATGTTTAACTTCATCTTTTCAAAAATGTAAGCAATTAATTATCTGTGGCTGGCTGGGTCTTTGCTGCTGCCCACCAGCTTCCTTCAGTTGAGGTGAGTGGGGGCTCCTCTCTAGTTGTGGTGTGCAGGCTTCTGTGTACAGTGTCTTCTGTTGATGAGCACAGGCTCCAGGACACGCAGGCATCAGCAGGTGGAGCACCACCGCAGCAGCTATGTTCATGGTCTCTAGAGCACAGTTAGTTGTGGCCCATGGGCTTAGTTGCTCTGAGGCATGTGGGATATTCTTGGAGCAGGAATCTAATTTGTGTCTTCTGTATTGGCAGGTCGACTCTTAACCACTGGATAACCAGGCAAGCTCCTCTAATTTCATCTTGGCATCTACTTCTTGGAAAATTCTAACTAACGTAAACTTCTAGGAAATGATCACGGAAAAGAGCAGAAATTTAATTCTAAGGTCAGGAATTTTAAAAAGAACATCATAAATACTATAGTAAGTAGGAAGGTGAGAGAACAGTATGAATAATTTTATGCTAATAGATTTTAACATTTAGATGAAGAAAATTCCCAGGAAAAGCACAATTTATCAAAACTAGCATAGAAAGAAATGGAAGCTGCACATTCTGATTTAATGAAAGAAGCTGAATCTGCAATGAAAAGTCATACAACAAAGTATTTCCTAGGCCAGGACATTTTGAAGGGTGAACTCTTTACAATATTTACATAAAATTAACATTAGTGTAATAAAACTCCTCTAGAACAGAAAAAGGCGCTTATCTAATTCACTTTATAAGATCACCATAATGTTCCTACCCAAAGTAACAAAGTGTTACAAGAAAGGAAAATTATAAGGCAAACTCTCTCTAAGCAATGCTGCAAAAATCAGAAACAAAACATAATTAGATCAAATCTAATGATCTAATAAAAGAATATCACAATTATACTGGGATTACCTCAAGAATGCGTAGGTGGTTTTACCACTCCAAAACCAAGCTATAATTCACACATTAAACGGAAAAGAAGGAAAGAAATCATATAGAAATCTTAATAGATCACAACAGGTATTGGATAAAACGCAACATTCCTTGATGAGTTAAAAATAGTCTTTCAAGAACAATGAAATTCTTAGTAAACTATTACTGGAAGGAAACTTCCTTAATCTGATAAAGAATATCGACTATAGCAAACACCATTTTTGATGAAGAGCTGAAGGTTTTTCACCTGTTAGAAATGAGACAAAGATGCTCAAAATAGCCATTTCGACTGTACTTATATTTGATATGCTGTACTGTTTAGATAATACAGTTGAGAAAAAGTTTGAAAGAAAGCAAACATCTGTGGGACTTCCCTGGTAGCTCAGTGATAAAGAATTCACTTGCCAATGCAGGAGACACTGTTTCAATCACTGATTGGGGAAGCTCCCACATGATGCGGAACAACTAAGCCTGTATGCCATGACTACTGAACCCGTGTCCCAGAGCCTGTGCTCCATAACAAGAGAAGCCACTGCACTGAGGAGCCCGCACACCACCACTAGAGAGTGGCTCCCACTTGCTACAATTAGAGAAAGGCCACAGAGCCAAAAAAAAAAGGAAATATTTGGGAAAGAAGCAAAATTGCAAACCTGTAAATATTCACAGATGATATCATCATATACATAGAAAATCCTACAGAATTAACAGATACTTACTAAAATGAATAAAACAGGTCATTATTAAAAAATCTATACATCAATTAAAAACAAATGGAAACTGAAATCTAAAAGGATGTCATTTAAAGAGGGATAGCACTAAAAGACAAAAAACTTGGACTCTTACAAAGATAGATATTATAAGACTATTACACTGAAAATAACAAACATTTTGAGAAAAATTAAAGACCACTTAAAATACCAGAGGGAAATACTCTATGGATTAGAAAACACAGTATTATAAAGGTATCAATTCTCTCTAACTGAAATGCAGATTCAATACAATTTCAAAAAAAAAATTCTATTAAGAATTTGACAAAAAAAAATAAAACTTTAGAGGGGGTGATAATAAACAGAGTCTGGAATTTATGTGGAAATGCTAAGGACCAAGAAGAACCAGAAGAGTCCTGAAGAACAAAGTTAGAAAGCTGATAATAATTGGTGATTATATAAACTAAGTAAATGACTAAGTATACCAGGATAAGTAAAGTATAAGTATACCAGACCAAGTAAGTAAACCAGTATAAGAATAGACAATGGAATAGAATAGTCAAGAAAAAGAATCACAGATATAAGATCATCTGAAATATGACAAAGGTATCAATTTAGTGCAGTTAGGAAGAGGATGATAGGTCAACTGGTTATTTATATGGGTAAAATGAATGAATCATGCCTTCTAGATCACATCATATATAAAAACTAGCTTTAATTCTAGATGGGCTGTGGATCTACATGAAAAATTTTTTTAAATTATAACTTTAGGAAAAAAGAATAGGAAAATATGAAGACATGAGCTTGGCATATGTAAAGATTTTCCTCAAAAGAATATGAAAGTTTATTTACCATAGAGGAAAACACTATAAATTTGACTATATTAAAATTAAAGGCTTTTCTAAGATACTTGCATCCTAAGGTTCACTGCAGCACTATTTACAACAGCCAAGATGTGGAAGCAACCTAAATGTCCATCCAGAGAAGAATGGATAAAGAAGATCTGGTATACATACATATATATATATATATTCACAATTTGGAATATTACTCAGAGTAGTCATAAAAAACGAATGAAAGAATGCCATTTGCGGCAACACAGATGGACCTAGAGAGTGTCATACTGAATGAAGTCAGTCAGAGAAAGAAGGACAAATATCATATGATATTGCTACATATCATATGATATGTAGAATCTAAAAAAAAAGGGAACTTATCTACAAAACAGAAATACAGTTACACATGTAGGAAACAAAACTTGGTAACCGGGGGAAAGGTCAGGGAAGATAAATTAGGAAATTGTGATTGATATAACACACTACTATATATAAAATAGATAACTAATGAAGACTTAACTGAACTCTATTCAGAATAATACTCTTTAATGGCCTTTATGGTAAAAGAATCTTAAAAAGAGTGATATATGTATATGNATTCCACTGTATAGATGTACCAAAGTTAGCTCCTCCATTCACTGGTTGAAGGACAGTTGGGCTGATAAGCATGACTTTTCCTATTTGAATGATATCTTATCCTACAGATATACTAAACCATACGCAAAGAGTTCCCTATTATTAGAATTTTTAGTTCCCTCTCATTATAAATAACCATTAAATGGATATCTTCATACATAACTCTTTGCCTACCAAACATCTTTGAATATACTTGTATAGTATATATATATTTGAAGCTGTCAACAAACAGGCAGTATGCTCTGCTGGTGGCAGAAGAATATATGAAAATATATACACAGTTGTACTAAAATTTTCTTAAAATGTTTGCTTATATAAGACAGTCTGTGTCTAAAAGCATTGTGTTATGAAAATAAGAAAATAATAACTAACTTTGCTCTAATGAAGTTGTTTTTAACCAGCTAAATAGAACTAGATAAATTTCTGAAATCCTGAGCATGTATATCACTCACAATCCATTTCAGAACAGTGTTCAGCCAGCAGGAAGCTTCTTTAGACAATGGAACCACTCGGTGCATACAGAACAAGGATGACTGGGCAAAGGCAGGTTTCAGGTCTGCGGGCAACTTGGGGCAGCATAACTGAGTTTCTAGTTACATCTGAGCAACTGAAGCGAAAGCTGCTAAGAGAGGAAGGATAAAGCAGGCACCTTGTACTGCATAAAAGGCTTCTCTTTGAGTAGATGCTGCTGCCCTGCAAATTAAAAAGGAAACAGGAAAAAAAAAAGTGAGTATTGATGCATGGCACCTACTTTCGAAAAATATATGCACACTTCAGGAAAATCTAAATAGTAGAGAAAGGGACTTCCCCGGTGGTCCAGTGGCTAAGAATCCGCCTGTCAACGCAGGGGACACAGGTTGGATCCCTGATCCGGGAAGATCCCACATGCGTGGGGCAGCTAAGACTGTGAGCGTGAGCTACTGAAGCCTGAGCACCGCATCTAGAGAGTCACCCTACTCACCACAACTAGGAAAAGCTCACGCACAGCGACGGAGACCCAGTACAGCCAAAATCAATACGTCACCTCAAAATGAAGCAGCAGCACAGAAAGTTACAAAGTCCCTAAATCGTGTCCCACTCTTTGCGACCCCATGGGCTGGGGCCCACCAGGCTCCTCTGTCCATGGGATTCTCCAGGCAAGAATCCTGGAGGGGGTTGCCATTTCCTCCTCCGGGGGATCGTCCCTACCCAGGCCACCCTATTCCCACTTTGCATAGAGATAATTCTTGATAGTTTGAGCTGTCCTCTCAGGACACTCCCACGTGCATGCAAAGAAATTAACACATCCTTTCATCTAAGCACAAATGGAATCTACAATTTGTTTCTTCACCCGACATGACATCTTGGACCTGCTTCCATACTGGTATATATGGAAGTACTCNCTGTTGATGAGCACAGGCTCCAGGACACGCAGGCATCAGCAGGTGGAGCACCACCGCAGCAGCTATGTTCATGGTCTCTAGAGCACAGTTAGTTGTGGCCCATGGGCTTAGTTGCTCTGAGGCATGTGGGATATTCTTGGAGCAGGAATCTAATTTGTGTCTTCTGTATTGGCAGGTCGACTCTTAACCACTGGATAACCAGGCAAGCTCCTCTAATTTCATCTTGGCATCTACTTCTTGGAAAATTCTAACTAACGTAAACTTCTAGGAAATGATCACGGAAAAGAGCAGAAATTTAATTCTAAGGTCAGGAATTTTAAAAAGAACATCATAAATACTATAGTAAGTAGGAAGGTGAGAGAACAGTATGAATAATTTTATGCTAATAGATTTTAACATTTAGATGAAGAAAATTCCCAGGAAAAGCACAATTTATCAAAACTAGCATAGAAAGAAATGGAAGCTGCACATTCTGATTTAATGAAAGAAGCTGAATCTGCAATGAAAAGTCATACAACAAAGTATTTCCTAGGCCAGGACATTTTGAAGGGTGAACTCTTTACAATATTTACATAAAATTAACATTAGTGTAATAAAACTCCTCTAGAACAGAAAAAGGCGCTTATCTAATTCACTTTATAAGATCACCATAATGTTCCTACCCAAAGTAACAAAGTGTTACAAGAAAGGAAAATTATAAGGCAAACTCTCTCTAAGCAACGCTGCAAAAATCAGAAACAAAACATAATTAGATCAAATCTAATGATCTAATAAAAGAATATCACAATTATACTGGGATTACCTCAAGAATGCGTAGGTGGTTTTACCACTCCAAAACCAAGCTATAATTCACACATTAAACGGAAAAGAAGGAAAGAAATCATATAGAAATCTTAATAGATCACAACAGGTATTGGATAAAACGCAACATTCCTTCATGAGTTAAAAATAGTCTTTCAAGAACAATGAAATTCTTAGTAAACTATTACTGGAAGGAAACTTCCTTAATCTGATAAAGAATATCGACTATAGCAAACACCATTTTTGATGAAGAGCTGAAGGTTTTTCACCTGTTAGAAATGAGACAAAGATGCTCAAAATAGCCATTTCGACTGTACTTATATTTGATATGCTGTACTGTTTAGATAATACAGTTGAGAAAAAGTTTGAAAGAAAGCAAACATCTGTGGGACTTCCCTGGTAGCTCAGTGATAAAGAATTCACTTGCCAATGCAGGAGACACTGTTTCAATCACTGATTGGGGAAGCTCCCACATGATGCGGAACAACTAAGCCTGTATGCCATGACTACTGAACCCGTGTCCCAGAGCCTGTGCTCCATAACAAGAGAAGCCACTGCACTGAGGAGCCCGCACACCACCACTAGAGAGTGGCTCCCACTTGCTACAATTAGAGAAAGGCCACAGAGCCAAAAAAAAAAGGAAATATTTGGGAAAGAAGCAAAATTGCAAACCTGTAAATATTCACAGATGATATCATCATATACATAGAAAATCCTACAGAATTAACAGATACTTACTAAAATGAATAAAACAGGTCATTATTAAAAAATCTATACATCAATTAAAAACAAATGGAAACTGAAATCTAAAAGGATGTCATTTAAAGAGGGATAGCACTAAAAGACAAAAAACTTGGACTCTTACAAAGATAGATATTATAAGACTATTACACTGAAAATAACAAACATTTTGAGAAAAATTAAAGACCACTTAAAATACCAGAGGGAAATACTCTATGGATTAGAAAACACAGTATTATAAAGGTATCAATTCTCTCTAACTGAAATGCAGATTCAATACAATCTCAAAAAAAAAATTCTATTAAGAATTTGACAAAAAAAAATAAAACTTTAGAGGGGGTGATAATAAACAGAGTCTGGAATTTATGTGGAAATGCTAAGGACCAAGAAGAACCAGAAGAGTCCTGAAGAACAAAGTTAGAAAGCTGATAATAATTGGTGATTATATAAACTAAGTAAATGACTAAGTATACCAGGATAAGTAAAGTATAAGTATACCAGACCAAGTAAGTAAACCAGTATAAGAATAGACAATGGAATAGAATAGTCAAGAAAAAGAATCACAGATATAAGATCATCTGAAATATGACAAAGGTATCAATTTAGTGCAGTTAGGAAGAGGATGATAGGTCAACTGGTTATTTATATGGGTAAAATGAATGAATCATGCCTTCTAGATCACATCATATATAAAAACTAGCTCTAATTCTAGATGGGCTGTGGATCTACATGAAAAATTTTTTTAAATTATAACTTTAGGAAAAAAGAATAGGAAAATATGAAGACATGAGCTTGGCATATGTAAAGATTTTCCTCAAAAGAATATGAAAGTTTATTTACCATAGAGGAAAACACTATAAATTTGACTATATTAAAATTAAAGGCTTTTCTAAGATACTTGCATCCTAAGGTTCACTGCAGCACTATTTACAACAGCCAAGATGTGGAAGCAACCTAAATGTCCATCCAGAGAAGAATGGATAAAGAAGATCTGGTATACATACATATATATATATATTCACAATTTGGAATATTACTCAGAGTAGTCATAAAAAACGAATGAAAGAATGCCATTTGCGGCAACACAGATGGACCTAGAGAGTGTCATACTGAATGAAGTCAGTCAGAGAAAGAAGGACAAATATCATATGATATTGCTTACATGTAGAATCTAAAAAAAAAAGGAACTTATCTACAAAACAGAAATACAGTTACACATGTAGGAAACAAAACTTGGTAACCGGGGGAAAGGTCAGGGAAGATAAATTAGGAAATTGTGATTGATATAACACACTACTATATATAAAATAGATAACTAATGAAGACTTAACTGAACTCTATTCAGAATAATACTCTTTAATGGCCTTTATGGTAAAAGAATCTTAAAAAGAGTGATATATGTATATGTATAACTGATTCACTTTGCTGTACAGCAGAAACGAACACGACAATGTTAATCAGCTATACTCCTTTAAAAATTAAAGACAAAATATTACATTAGTTTCAGGTGCACAACAAAATGGTTTGATATTTACATACATTGTGTGTGCTTACAGGAAATAAGAATACAAAATAGAATTTTACAGAAAATAAATAAAATTAAAGGCTTTTCTAACCAAAGACTTGCATGTTGACTGTAAGAATTATAATCAATGAGACAATCAAATAAGCACAAAAATTTCAACAAGAACTTCACAAAACTAGATATTCAAATGTTAATAAGCAGATGAAAATGTGCCTCATCTTATTACAACAGGAAAATTTTAATTAAAAGCACAATGAGATACTAGTACATACTCACCAGAATGACAAAATTAAAAAGATGGAAAGTATCAAATGCTGGTGAAAATGTGGGAGGAAAAAGTCATTCTATATAAACTGATACCATCAGTTTGGAAAATTCTGAATTGTAACTATGGTAGTGGTTACATAAACATATGCATTTGCCAAAACACAGAGAACATGACACTATAAAGAGTAAATTTTTTACTTACTTAAAAAACAATTATCCTTCAATTAAAAAATAAATAAAAAAACCCAGATATGAAAGGAAATCAAAGTAGAATACAAACTCTAACAAATATAACTATTACAAATGAATACTGTAACCATACTGAAGTGGATGGAATAAAAAGAACTTAGATTTACTTTTGGATAACAGCATCTTGACTGCAGGGAGATTAAACCAGTCAATCCTGAAGGAAATCACTCCTGAATATTCAATGGAAGGACTGATGCTGAAACTCCTACATTTTGGTCACCTGAAGCAAAGAGCTAACTCATTGGAAAAGACCATGATGCTGGGAAAGATTGAGGTCAGGAGAAGGGGATGACAGAGGATGAGATGGTTGGATGGCATCACTGACTCAATGGACATGGTTTGAACAAACCCCGGGAGTTGGGGATGGACAGGAAAGCCTGGCGTGCTACAGTCCATGGGGTCACAATGAGTCGGACACGACTCGATGACTGAACTGAACTGAACTGACTAGATACTGCAGGGTCAAAGACAAAAATAACTGTAAACTAACACTGTATGTCAAGGAAATATGTTTCACACAAGGGTATGGGAAAGCAATTAAAAACTACTTTGTTGTTTAGTTGCTAAGTTGTGTACAACTGTTTTGCGACCCCACGGACTGTAGACTGCTAGGCTCCTCTCTCTATGGGGTCTCCCAGGCAAGAATACTGGAGTGGATTGTCATTTCCTTCCCCAGAGGCTCTTCCTGACTGAAGGATTGAACATGCATCTCCTATATTGGGGCAGACTCCTTACCACGGCGCCACCAGGGAAGCTCAAAAACTCCTTTAGGATGAAACAAATAGTAAGTATAGCTTATATAACAAAACCAGAACTTTCGCTATCAGAGTAAGAAGTTATAAATAAGGAAAGGAAGAAGGTCAGAAAGAACTTTATTGTTGGACTGGAATCAAAGGTTATCAGTCTGAACTAATGGAATTTAAATATATACATGGATAGAGAAATAAATATAAACAGGTGTAGAGTCACGGGTCAGAGAAGGCGATGGCACCCCACTCCAGTACTCTTGCCTGGAAAATCCCATGGACTGGTAGGCTGCAGTCCATGAGGTCACAAAGAGTCAGACACGACTGAGTGACTTCACTTTGACACGACTGAAGCGACTTAGCAGCAGCAGCCAATCTATTTGTAAGAGGGCCTAGAAGCAATGATTCTTAAGTAGCAATGAGCATATCTAGTACCCAGATTTGGGTTTCTAAAAATATTTGCTAGTAACTGGAGCTGGGGTTATTTGAAGAAGTAGTTTAACATCTTATGTTATCAAAAAGGAAGGTAGTGCTTGAAAAAGTATGGGGACAGAGCAGAATAAAAAGCCTATATATTGGGTGATTCTATTTTAAAAAGAAGCAAAACAAATTGTTAGCAGGAGAAGTGAAAATAATGGGTAAATTTGGTGGGGGTAATGATTAGGGGAGCACAAGGAGTGGGTTCTAAAGTGCTAGAAGGGTTCTTTTAATTGAGTTGATGGTCACTGGCATAGGTATGAAAATCATAGGTATGATGTGCCAACATAATGAAAATCTGAACCAGTTGTGTATTCATCAGTCAGTTCAATTCAGTCGCTTAGTCGTGTCCGATGTGTATTCATACTATATTTCAAAACAAACCATACATTTTATATTTTGATTACAGTGGCTTTTCCATGTTAATTGGTAAAATATATGTGCATTCTACCATATTTTAATCTATACCTTAATAAACCTGAATAAAGGTCCTTTAAAAAGAAATTCCATAATAAGGCGAACATTTGGCTAGTGTAGGCTGTCTTCCATTTTGCTTTCTAGCTTTGATAGAAAGGTGGGTGTTCAAAGAAGTCTCGTTTCTTGCCAAGCCTGAGATCACTAAACCACACAAACCATGCCCCAAAGATAATACTTTGTCATGAACATGACAGTTTCACATATGTCATTCTAAATTATTTTGAATCTCTGGATTAATTAAAGGACTTTGTCTTTTGTAGTTACAAAAAATTTTAAATGGAATATGAGTTAATAAGTTACCTTTTTACATTAATAGTTAAGAAAAATACATATTGTGTAAAACTTTATCTGGTAAGAATTTTTTCCTAAGAATGCCATGCATAGATGTTCTGAAAGACCAGTACCTATGCCAATAAGAACAAGATTTAAAATTGGTTTGGCTATAGTGGAGAACATTTTCAAAGTGATTTATAATAATATTTTATAGCAGTAGCAGTTGTGATGATGTGCTGACATTATTCTTTCAGCTGCTGAGATTGTTTTTCCTTTAGAGTTCACATTTTCTTTTGCACACCTTCTGTGGTTTATGCCTACCAGAATTGCAAATCACACTGAGCTTTTCTTAGAGAGTAATAGACAGCCTTGAGTGTTTTCAAAGAACATGAAAACTTAACTAGCAAATGAGGTGACAAGTTTAAGGACTCAAGAACATGAAAACAAAAAACTTCAATAACCCCATTTACTCATAAGAAAATGACAGACGACATTATGATGGGACTATCTAAAATTACAAACTTCTCAGAGGCAGGAGACTATTTAAAGTAGTATTGCTTTTTATTGTGGATGAGTCCTTGTTTCTTTGTGATTTATTGAGAAGAAAGATTCAACAAGGCCTGATTTACTGAGGCATTAGATGCTTAGCTGCTAAAAGATTTTGTTTCCATTATTCCGCAGGATCATAGAACTTGAAGCAACGTTATCAAATCACCTAATCCAATGGCTCTCAAAGTGAGAGAAGAGGATAGTAGCATTGCTATATCGCTTAAGGGGCTTCCCTGGTGGCTAAAACAGTAAAGAATCCGCCTGCAATGCTGGATATCTGGGTAAGATTCCTGGGTCGGGAAGATCCCCTGGAGAAGGGAATGGCTATTCTAGTATTCTTGTCTGGAGAATTTCATGATCAGAGGAGCCTGGCAGGCTACAGCCCATGGAGCTGCAAAGAGTCGGACTTGACTGAGTGACTAAGTGCACACACATTATCACCTAAGGGAGTTTTTTCAACAAATTCACAACCTTGCACTTCTCTTCCCCCAGACTCTAGCACCTCCATTCTTATACATCTTCTTGAGGATATATATTATAATTCCTCACAGGGATGTATCAGGTTGAGGGGAAGGTGTTTTTATGAAGGGAAGGCAATATTTACCAAAAGCCCATTAGGTGATTCTAATATAACAGCACCAGTTTTCCAATTGAGAACCTCTGACCTAGTCTGTTTTTTTCTTTTAGGGCACAATTACAATTCAAACAGATCAGAAAGCACTCTGGAAGTATTCAGAAAAGTCTATTTTATTGTCTCATAACAGCTACTGTGTAAAATGTGTTTTCAATTCAGAACAAAAGTCCTATTGCTTCTTCCAATTTTCAGTGATATATTTAGTACAGAAACTTGGAAAAACTTAAACTTGCTACAAAGATATAAATATGTATATATGTGCATATATGTACATATTTATACATGTGTATGTAGAAAATCTTTTTTCCACTACAATTCTTATTTTAGTAAGATGTTAAAATTTGAAGACCTTATTAGCAGCTGCTTTGTGGTAGGTAATCTTCAGTCTTAGTTTTTCTAAAGTTTATAGACACAGAAATGATTTCCCTAACCTGACTCCCATGTTACCAACAGGTTCATTCAACATTTATTAAAAGGATCAAAATGGATAGAATCAACTTTTCTTTCCTGCCTTCATCCCTAGTCTCTTACTCATTATTTTCCAGTCCCTCTCCAATCCCCTCACTCCCCCAAAAGCTCAGAACTCAATTAGCCTGCAAGCAATGAACCAATGATTAGTATGTGACAAAACCTCTGGGCTGGAAGGATAGAGGATGGATTCCCAAATGAAATAGAAGTGACCAAAAAAAAAGAAAAAGTGGAAAAGTCTTTAGATTTACAAGCAATTTATGGAAGAGGAATTCAAAGAATTACATTTATAATATAAAAGAAAACAGTTTATCGACTCTATCTCAAAAGGAGAAAGGTCTCCAGAATTAAATACCAAGGAAACTAATTTTGTTACATTATTGCTAAATGCCACAAACTTAGCAATGATCATTTAAAAGTACTCTACAGTGCAAGGTTTAAGGAACAATGATTCCTAATTAGTGTTTTAATAAGTATGTTAGCACTGCCTTGTGCCATTCTGGAATGTCACTTATAGTAAATTAAGGGATACTTTCTTTCCCCATCTTCCATTAGTATTTTAATGCTAGGAGGTGGGGAAAAGCTAATCCATATTCAAGAGGGAAGGAGGAAAAACAATAACAAATTGGCATCTCTTCTGTGAATTGCCCCACAGGCCAAGCATTTTTATGTTCTTAATCATTATTAAATGACTTAACATGACACCCAGAGCCTGGCGAATGATTGCATCCTGACATGAGAACGAATTACAAATGAAATGAAAGATCAAGCCGTATTAGAGGATTGCCTCTGGGAAATGAAAATCTTTAATTCTCTTTTATTATTGACATTTATTTGGCTGCCATGAATAACAACACAGCAAAGAGATTCAGCTATGCTTCTGCATTGAATAGCTTATCCCAGGGCTCAAAACTGCATTAACATTTATCATGTTTGCTTTTGTAGCTGACACCACTGAACAGATTCTCTATCCATCTTGTATTTATCATGCATTGCAGATATAGTGCATCCTCTAATTTAAGTTCATTTTCATAGAGTAGGAACAGCAAAGATTAGCCAGTGTCTTTCCTCAAATAAATGCCTGCTGGTAAGCGTCCCTAAGCATGGTTTAATAGATTTAATAAAGAACAAAATAAGTTGACAAGGAAATTCAGTCATAGGAAGGAGAGGCTAATTTTAAAGGTTTCAATTTTGGGAAAATTGTGCAAATTTACAATGAGGAAGACACTTGTACAATATGTAGATCTGGAATATATAAAGCCTTAAAATAAATGTCTCCATAAAGAGCAACAAATTGCATGTTTTGAATCTGAAGGCAGTATACCAGTTCCTGTAAGATAAAAAAACCTGCATGTTTTTCACTTTTCCAAAAAGAGTTCATTGCTAAGACAGGAAGAGGCCACATAGTATAGGAAGACAGAAATCAAAGTAGTTATCAATGCAGGGCTATCTTTTCATGACCCTTTTCTCCCCTGTACACATTTACAACATGGCTTTTCCTGTCACAATTAAAGATTATATACTACCTGGTGCCTTTCCTTACATGGTCCCCTTTGACTGGACTGCCCTCCTTTTAGTTCCTCCTAAAATTCAAGACTTAGCAAGGATATCAACGCATCTTAGGAAAGGTCCTTAATAACTCTGAATTTTGTCTGAAAATTTATTATTTTTTTTACTTTTCTTTCTCTTTCATTCACTTTTAATTATGGAGATTTTAAAACATATGTAGAAGTAGAAGTAATAACGTAACAACCATCCCCNAACATGTCAAAGATAGGGAAAAAAAAAGTCCAACTAAGTGTTAATGAATCATTAAAGTCTGGTTTTACACTGGATGGCAGAATAAAATTGTGAAATATACCAGTTTAGTTCAGTTCAGTTGCCCAGCCCTGTCCAAGTTTTTCCAAACCCATGAACCACAGCATGCCAGGCCTCCCTGACCATCACCAACTCCTAGAGTTCACTCGAACCCATGTCCATTGAGTTGGTGATGTCATTCATCCTTCCTCTGTCATCCCCTTTTCCTCCTGTTCTCAATCCCTCCTAGCATTAGGGTCATTTCAAATGAGTCAGCTCTTTGCATCAGGTGGCCAAAGTATTGGAGCTTCAGCTTCAAAATCAGCCCTATCAATGAACACCCAGGACTGATCCCCTTTAGGATGGACTGGTTGTTCTCCTTGCAGTCCAAGGGACTCTCAAGAGTCTTCTCCAACACCACAGTNGGGGTCTTCCCATGAGCCTGGGCCTCATGATTGCCTCCCAGGGAGTCCCTACGGACCAGCATTTCCCAAGCACTCAGCTCACCCCAGACCCCAAAGATGGGTGGAAATAGTTGAGGTGCCAAGATTTAGTGCCCTTTCGTTCCCCTCACTCTTGGAACCCAGTGGGGAGTAGGGGCTCGCTGATCCCTAGAGGGAGCCCTAGGGCAGGAAGGGAGTCCTCTTGTTCTTTCTCCTCCTTGACCTTGACCATGTTCTGGATGGTCACCGCCCCACCCCCATACCTGCTTGAGGTTTTTAATCTGTTCCTTCTTACTCTGTCCAACTACCACAAGAGAAATTTCCCAATAAATGTGGTCCATTCCTATCATTTTTGAGAAATGACCCATCGAGGCTTGCAGGGAGCCTGCTGGCTTTCTGTTTCACAGCTGGTCCCACAGTAGGGCCACAGGTCTGGACAGACTGCTCAAAGAGTCCAAAAAGGGCAAGCTCACCCAAATGCCCCTTACTGGGCTGACAGCCCGCTTCCTTCACTTTGGTTTTGCTGAGCCTTCTTTGCTATTAACCAGCGCCACAGTGCTGGCACTGAGGTGGTGGCCCACAGGCTCTCTGAAGCCCAGCTGGGTCCCCCTGGCCTTGAACACAAGCCCGCTGCCCCATGCAGAGATGGACAGAACTCAGGCACACGTGCCTGGGTTCTCCTGAGACTCTGCCAAGCCTAGTTCCCCTTTCAGGCTTTCAGCATTTCCCCCTATGGTTTAGGAACTGGAAACTCCTCCATTTCTTGTCTGACAAAACTTCTCTTAGCCTTCCTGCTTCAGGTGAGGGCCTCTCATGGTGATCTGACCCAAGCTCCCTTCTTGGGCTTTTTACCTCTTTCCTAGATGGAGCCCTGGGGGTTGGTACCCATTCTACCTGGGATTGCATAGTGCAGGCTGAACCAGGTGCTGCCTGTGGTCTTGGCAGGGCTGTGCAACTTTGCATCCGGGGTTTCCCATGTTCCCCACATGAGTATGTAAATATATCCACTGTGAGTCCAGTTTAAGACTGAGCTGGGTGTGGGGAGAGGGGGAGGGGCAGTATAAGGATAAGGGGTCAATAGACACAAACTATTGGGTGTAAGATAGGCCTGATACAACCACTATGGAGAACAGCATGGAGATTCCTTAAAAAGCTAGGAATAAAATTACCATATGACCCAGAAATCCCACTACTGAACGTATACCTTGAGAAAACCAGAACTGAAAAAGACACATGTACCCCAGTGTTCACTGCAGCACTATTTACAATAGCCAGGACTTGGAAGCAACCTAGATGTCCATTGGCAGATGAATGGATAAGGAAGTCGTGGTACATATACACAGTGGAATATTACTCACCTATAAAAAGGAATGCATTTTAGTCACTTCTAATGAGGTGGATGAACCTAGAGCCTATTATACAGAGTGAAGTAAATCTGAAAGAGAAAGACAAATACTGTATATTAATGCATATATATGGAACCTAGAACTCCAGTACTTTGGCCACTTCATGCNCCCCATATATCCATCACCCAGCTTCCACAATTATTAACTCATTACAAATCTCATCTAATTTATCATCCCACTTCACTATTTACCACTCACTGAATTAATTTTGAAACAAAATTTTAAGTAAACTTCTCAATCTTGATTTTGACAATTCTAAAATAAGAAAGTTGAAATAAATTAACCGTAGGGTTCCTTCTTCCCATAATTTGACAATAGTTTCTTCTTTTACCTATTTCAGGCTTATATATTTAATTCAGTAAAAAACCATCTACATATTCTCTATAGCATCTTTCTTCAAGGTTTGCTGATCTTCTTTGAGTCAATACAACCCATATAGTTTATACCAATAAATAATTATACTCTGTTGTATTAATTGTAAACAATTATACTCTGTGGTATTCATTGAGTTTTCCATGTGGCGCTAGTGGAAAAGAACCGACCTGCCAATGCAAGAGACTAAGAGACATGGGTTTCATCCCTGGGTCGGGGAGATCCCCTGGAGAAGGAAATGGCAAACCACTCCAGTATTCTTGCCTGAAGAATCCCATGGACAGAAGAGCCTGGCGGGCTATAGTCCATGGAGTCGCAAAGAGTCGGACATGACTGAAGTGACTTTGCATGCATGTATTCACATTTTGATGTGTACCAATTTTATTTCTCAGTTAGATCTTTAAGTCTATCTTAAATTTCAGTGTTCTGCAGAGTACTGAACAAACACAAAACTAATAATTGCTATTGTTTGAAACAGTTATTAATGAGCTGATTGGATTTAATCCTAATGATTCAGAGAATATTTAAAGGTTTTTTATTTTGGCTTTAACAGTAGGCAGCATCATATTGACAANAAATTTCAGTGTTCTGCAGAGTACTGAACAAACACAAAACTAATAATTGCAATTGTTTGAAACAGTTATTAATGAGCTGATTGGATTTAATCCTAATGATTCAGAGAATATTTAAAGGTTTTTTATTTTGGCTTTAACAGTAGGCAGCATCATATTGACAATATTATTCATTTCAATGAATAAATGTTTATTAGATAAAATTCCTCTTCTGTTTCTATGACAGTTATAAAATAGATGGCTGAGTAAAAACAGAAGTGAGGTTTTCTTCTTGAAGTTTAAAGATAAGTAAGTAATTTACTTCTGAATTCTACTTGCTCATAATCAGATAAATTTATTTTATTCAAGCATGGTACTTGGTAAGTAAAATTTATTTATTTATTTATTTTCAGAAAAGACATTCCTAGACTGACAATATTTCCAAAATTTCAAAACAAATAAACAAAATCAAAGTGGATTTACTTAACTGAATTTTAATAAATATAAGTTCTCAAAACTTTTTTTTTACTAGGAGAATATAGCTGTATTTATTAAAACAAACAATAAAAGGTACATTTTTACAGACATAGAACAAACAGTACTGAACTTTGCAGGGGACCACAAACTATCCTGAGTAGCCAAAGCAATCTTGAGAGAAAGAACGAGGCTAGAGGCATCCCACTTTCTGATTCCAAATGATGTTACAAAGGTAGAGCAGTCAAAACAGTATAGTACTGCAGAATAAAACACACACACAGGTCAACAGAACAGAACAGAGCCCAGAAATAAACACATGGGTATAAGGTCAATTCATTTATGACAAAAGAGCCAAGAGGACACAAGAGGGGAAAGATAGTTTCTTCACAATAAGCGGTACTGGGAAAACCAGGCAGCCATAGGCAAAAGAACGAGACTGGACCACCATCTTACCACATACATAAGCATCACCTTAAGGCGAATGAAAGACTGGAAGCTAAGACTTGAAATCAAACAACTGTTAGAGGGAAACAAAGGGAGTAAGTCCTTGACATTGGTCTTGATGATGAATTTTTGGATTTGACACCAAAAGCAAAGGCTAAAATAAC
The DNA here is from genome assembly GCA_006410875.1 of Neotragus pygmaeus. Taxonomy (NCBI): domain Eukaryota; kingdom Metazoa; phylum Chordata; class Mammalia; order Artiodactyla; family Bovidae; genus Neotragus; species Neotragus pygmaeus. The sequence goes on from SJYV01054457.1 coordinate 2,620,379, forward strand.
AATAACATGTGGGAGTTAAAACCAAAAAAACTCCTGTATAGCAAAGGCAACTATTAACAAAGTAAAACACAACCTACAGAATGGGAGAAAATATCTGCAAGTCATATACCTCATAAGGCGTTAACATCCAAAATATATAAAGAACTCATACAACTCAACAGCAAAAGAGCAAATAATCCAATTTAAAAAGGGACAGAGGATCTGAATACACATTGTTTCAAAAGAAGACAACCGATGGCCAATAAGTACACGAAAAAGGTACTAAAAATAACTACTCATCAGGAAAATACACATCAAAATTATAATGAGGTATCACCTCAGACCTGTTAGAATGGCTAAACTATCATAAAGATAGGAAATACCTGTTGGCAAGAATGTGGATAAAAAGGTACCTTTTTGTACTGTTGGTGGAAATGTAAATTGGTGCCGCTGCTATGAAAAACAGTAGGGAGGCCCTTCAAAAATACGCAGAACTACTAAGATTCAGCAGTTCTACTTCTGAGTCATGAAGGAAACAAAAACACTAACCCAAAGAGATATCTGCACCCCCATGCTCGCTGCAGTATTGTTTACAATAGCCAAGACATGGAAAAAACCTATGTGTCCACTGATAAGACATTTAGGATGGACAGACCTCAGAATGGATAAAAATAATGTGGTACATATACATCAGCTCACGCATGTGTGCACACACACGGTGAAATGTTATTTAGGCATATTAAAAGGAAATGCTAGTATTTGAAACAATATGGATGAAACTTCAGTACTCTACACTAAGCAAAATAGGTCAGACAGGCAAATACTGTATGACCTCACTTATATGTAGAATTTAAAAAAAAATAATAAAAAACTCAAAGTCATAAATACAGAGAAAAGATTGGTGGATGCCAGCGGCAAGGGTTGGAGTGGGGATGACAGTGAGTAAAGTGCATAAAGGAGATTTTAAAAAGAAAAATGTACACTGTTTTGAGTAATTTATAATAAAGGTATATAACATCTTAAAATAATGATTAATCTCCATAATACTGGGTTTTTCCTACAGATTCCCCAGGTACCTTTAGCCAGTATGGTGTCTTCTCTCCCCTGGGTGAAAATCACGATTCGCTGCCTCTTTGAGTTGACTTTTGGCAGAGCCTGTGTCTTTCTGGCTATTTCTTTAATGTCTTCAGTCTATTAATAGAAAGGAGGAAAAATATGCTCATAATCAATATAATAAACTAAAATTTTATAGTAGATTAAGGATTTAGTTTCTCATGCTCAAAATAAGAGAGACTTGATCATAGAATTATTACATAAAAAATTTAACTACATACAGAAGGAAACAGAATAGTACAACAATCTTCAAGGAACCTATCATCAAGCTGCAATGATTTGAAATTTATGATGAATCTTATTTCTATTTATCTACCTACCTTTCATATTATTCTTAAGGAAATCTCAAATACTATATAATGCCACATGTAAAATGCTTTATTATGTATTTCTGAAAGGTAATGATTAAAACATAACCATCTATTATCATATTTTTAATTAATGATAATTCTTTAATATCAACAAAAGTCAGTTTTCAAATTTCCAATTAATGAGAGATTTGTAAAAAAGAGTATTACTGAATTATTTTAGAGGCTTACAGAGAGAGCATAATTATGCTGGTTCTGGAAATAATGCAGTTAATATGATAAATTTTTCAAAGAACTAAAATGAGATACTAACCATTTTCTAGAGACTTAGCTTTTTTAAAGATAAAGTTTAAAAAAGTACAAATTAGTTCTAGAAACCCTCATGCTGTTTTTCATGATCACATAGGCTGCAGTTTTACATCATAAAATGTTCTGGCTTGAAATCTAATTCTTGAGCTATGGGTTAGATTTTTAGAATCATGTTTTCAACTTTTTTGAATTAAAAAATGTATTTTCATTAGCTTTTTAAAAAACTGATTTATTTTATATTTTTGGTTACGCTGGGTCTTCATTCCTGCGTGCATGCTTTCTCTAGCTGCAGTAAGCAGTTGTGGTGTGCAGACTTCTCACTGCGGTGGCTTCTCTGGTTGTGGAGCACAGGCTCAAGGCACATGGCTTCAGTAGCTGTGGCTGATGGGCCTAGAGCTTGTAGGCTTCAGCACTTGTGGCAGACAGCCTCGGCAGCTGCAGCACGCAGACTCAGTAGTTGCAGTGAACAGGCTGAGCTGTTCCTCAGCTTGTGCCATCTTCCAGGACCAGGGACTGAACCTATGTCTCCTGCATTGGCAGGCAGATTCTTATCCACTGTACCACCAGGGAAGTCCTCAACAATTTTAATTTAAAAACCCATGTTTGAATTCGGAGGTCTGCTAAAATTGACCATGGTCTGGAATTTGTTGGTAGCTTCCTCTATCTCTGTGCAAAGTTTTAAAAAGTTATGGAGAGAAAAATATATACGAGTGGAAATATATATAATAAAAGAAATTAATTAGGATATATAGGACAGAAAAATTTAGGTAAGCAAAGCAGACAAGTCACAGTGGCTATAGACAACATCAGAAACCATGATGTTTTAAAAGGTATGACAATCTTTAATGAAATATTTGTATGCTGTTTAGTCACAAAATACTTAAGAAATTCTGGATGATATATGAATCTAAGCTTCTTCTAAACCTAACATCATGATTCCTGAGGACTGCTATTTCTGAAAAAAAATAGCCATTTGTGGTTGGACAACGCTACTGACCTTTCAAACATGCTGACTATTTCACTTTTGTTTGCTTATTTTAGAAAAGAACTATGCCTGAAACTCTGATAAGACGAGAAAAGAAATTCCCTCAGTTTGAGGGGAAAGACTATTAAAAATGACCAGTAACATTTGAAAGTGAAGTGGCTCAGTCGTGTCTGACTCTTTGCGACCCCATGGACTGTAGTCTACCAGGCACCCCTGTCCATGGGATTTTCCAGGCAAGAATACTGGAGTGGGTTGCCATTTCCTTCTCCAGGAGATTTTCCCAACCCAGGGATTGAACCTGGGTCTCCCGTATTGTAGGCAGACGAGACGCTTTACCATCTGAGCCACAAGGAAGTCTATCCCCTCAAATGACAATATCTTATAATAATAATGTTTCTAATAAATATATACATTAAAATTACATAAACTCTCCAAATCTCTTAACTACAGACATATTTTACTAATATATGATTTTTGCTTATGATTGAGTACAGTTCATTTTTGGTAAAGATAGGAGGCAAGATCCAGAAAGACTCACTTTAGCACCTTAGGAGTGGAATTTTATAAGACTCACTTTAGCTTCTTAGGAGTGGAATTTTAGGCAAGGACTGGATGATTTTTAAGTAGAGATCCTTCTTAAAAGTGGTATAAGGAATAAATTAAGAGTGAGATTTGGTTATCTTATACCAACCCTGTGAAAAAAGAGAATGTTTTGTGGGAGTTTTGGTAACCTAATCAAAGCAACATTTTTTTTCATGCCTCAAGTTAAACCTTATAAAAACAGCAATTCAAGATTGAAACAAACTTCAAATATAAAAGATAAATATTCACAGAAAGATTAAGCTTTATTCTATTTGTATCCATATCTATAGTTCCATTGTGTACCAAATCAAAGTATCCCACACTAAGCTTTGAGGAGTCATTGCTTTGCCCTCAACAGATGATTCCCATCTAGTATAAAAGCTTTTCTTAAAACTTCAATTTTGTCTTCCTAACAACATATATTTCGAGTTCTGTAAAATTTGAAAACATGAACCTCTTCCTTATCTCCTGGCAGTTCTTTCTTCCATATATCTGCTCTAACATATCTTAACAGAATGATGAAATCACATGAAATTTTAGAGTATGACACAACCGGATTTACTAATTTTGATGTTGTTGTTCAGTTGCTCCGTTGGGTCCGACTCTTTGCAACCCCATGAGCTGCAGCACGCCAGGCCTCCTCGTCCAACACCAACTCCTGGAGCCTACCCAAACTCATGTCCAATGAGTCAGTGATGCCATCCAACCATCTCATCTTCTGTTGTCCCCTTCTACTCCTGCCCTCAATCTTTCCCAGCCATCAGGGTCTTTTCAAATGAATCAGTCCTTTGCATCCAGTAGCCAAAGTATTGGAGTTTCAGCATCAACATCAGACCTTCCAATGAACACTGACTATAGGAAAGATCATAGTTTTGATTATATGGACCTTTGTCAGCAAAGTAATGTCTCTGATTTTTAATATGCTGTCTAGGTTGGTCATAGCTTTTCTTCCTATTTGTGTGACCTCAAATAGTAAATTTTTATACATGGAAGATCTGTATAAAAAAGATCTTAATGAAGTGGATTACTACAATGGTGTGGTTAGTCACTCAGAACCAGACATTCTCGAGTGTGAAGTCAAGTGGGCCTTATGAAGCTCTGCTGTTAATAGAGCTGGTGGATGCGATGAAATTCCAGCAGAACTATTCAAATCCCTAAAGGATGATGCCATCAAGGTTCTGCATTCATTATGTCACCAAATCTGGAAGACCCAGCAGTGGCCCGAGGACTGGAAAAGGTCAATTCTTATCCCAATCTCCAAGAAGGGTAGTACCAAAGAACTGGTACTGAACACTGGACAGCTGCACTCATCTCCCATGCTAGCAAGGTCATGCTTAAAATCTTGCATGCTAGGCTTTGGCATTGCTGAATATGTCCAGATGTCCAAGCTGGGTTTAGAAAAGGAAGAGAAACTAGAGATCAAATTGCTAACATTTGCTGGATTACAGAGAAAGCATGGGAATTTCAGAAAAACATCTCTCTGTTTCATTGACTATGCTAAAGCCTTTGACTGTGTGGATCATGATAAACTGTGGGAAGCTCCTAGAGAGAGAGGAATACCAGATCATCTTACTTGTCTCCTGAGAAAATTGTATATGGGTCAAAAAGCAACAGTTAGAACCCTGTATGGAACAAGTGATTGGTTCAAGATCGAGAAAGGAGTACGAAAGGGTTGTCTGCCGTCACCCTGTCTGTTTAACCTAGGCACTGAGCACATCATGAGATATGCCAGGCTGCATGAGTTACAAGCTGGAATCAAGATAGGCGGGGAAACATCAGCAACCTTAGGTATCCAGATGATACCACTCTAATGGCAGAAAGTGAAGAGAAACTAGTCTCTTGATGAGGGTGAAGGAGGAGAGTGAAAGAGTGAGCTTAAGACTAAATATTAAAAAACTAAGATTCATGCATGGCATCCAGCCCCCTTACTACATGGCAAATAGAAGGGGAAAATGTGGAAGTAGTGACAAATTTCCTCTTCTGGGGCTCCAAAGTCACTGCGGATGGTGACTGCAGCCATGAAATCAGAAGACGATTAATCGCTCCTTGGCAGGAAAGTGATGATAAACACCTAGACAGGGTGTTGAAAAGCAGAGGCATTATACTGCGGACAAAGGTTCGTATAGTCAAGGCTATGGTCTTCCCAGTGGTCACGTACAGTTGTGAGAGCTGGACCGTTAAGAAAGCAGAATGCCAAAGAATCGATGCTTTTGAACTGAGCTGATGGAGAAGATTCCTGAAAGTCCCTTGGACAGCAAGGAGATCAAACCAGTCAATCTTAAAGGAGCTCAACCCTGAATACGCACTAGAAGGACTGAAGCTGAAGCTGCAGTATTTTGGTCATCTGATGCAAACAGATGACTCAGTGGAAGAGTCCCTGAATGCTAGGGAAGACTAAGAACAGAAGGAGGAGAGGCTATCAGAGGATGAGATAGGCTGGATGGCATCACTGACTCAACGGACATGAGTTTGAGTAAACTCTCGGAGTTGGTGATGGAGAGGGAGGCCTGGCGTGCTGCAGTCCACACAGTCGCAAAGAGTTCGACATGACTGGGCAACTGAACAACAAAGTAGGTAAATATACCTCTCTGAAACTCCATTTTCTCATCTACAAAACTAAGACAATAGTAATTGTGTTAAAAGATGTTGAGAGTGAAATATGCTAAAATTAGTGGGCAAAAGTCTGAAGAGAAACAGGGTATTTGCTTAGTTTTATACTATCTCCCTCTAAACTTATTCATTACAGAAGGAAAAATAGAAATGTTAATAGTGGAGAAGGTTGACAGACATCCCTTTACCCCAGTGATCAACTTTAATGATGCTTAAATTAGTGGGTAAAATGGGATATCTGCACAGGTATCACCCCCACGATATTTTATCAAATACAATGGGAAAATAGTTAACTTCATAGAGGATAAATACCACCTTAACCTAGTGATCAAAGTTAACGTCACCAAGAGTAAGACATTGGGATTTCATGTACATCCCTATTATGACACACTGACAAGGGCACAATGCTGCTGCTGCTGCTAAGTCGCTTCAGTCGTGTCTGACTCTGTGCGATCCCATAGACAGCAGCCCACCAGGCTCCGCCCTCCTTGGGATTCTTCAGGCAAGAACACTGGAGGGGGTTGCCATTTCCTTCTCCAATGCATGGAAGTGAAAAGTGAAAGTGAAATCGCTCAGTCATGTCTGACTTTGCAATCCCACGAACCGCAGCACACCAGGCCTCCCTGTCCATCCCGGAGTAGACCCAAACCCATGTCCATCGAGTTGGTGATGCCTTCCTACCATCTCATCCTCTGTTGCCCCCTTCTCCTCCTGCCCTCAATCTCTCCCAGCATCAGGGTCTTTTCCAATGATTTAGCTCTTCGCATCAGGTGGCCGAAGTATTAGAGTTTCAGCTTCAACATCAGTCCTTCCAAAGAACACCCAGGACTGATCTCCTTTAGGATGGATTGATTGGATCTCCTTGCAGTCTAAGGGACTCTCAAGAGTTTTCTCCAACACCACACTTCAAAAGCATCAATTCTTCAGCGCTCAGCCTTCTTCACAGTCCAACTCTCACATCCATACATGACCACTGGAAAAACCATAGCTTTGACTAGACGAACCTTTGTTGGCAAAGTAATGTCTGCTTTTTAATATGCTATCTAGGTTGGTCATGAATTTCTTCCAAGGAGTAAGCGTCTTTTAATTTCATGGCTGCAGTCACCCTGAAGTGACTTTGGAGGCCCAAAAGATAAAGTCAGCCACTGTTTCCCCATCTATTTGCCATGAAGTAATGGGACCACATGCCATGATCTTAGTTTTCTGAATGTTGGACAAACCTAAATTGAGGGACATTCTACAAAATGACTGACAGGAAGTCTTCAAAAGTATGAAGATCATGAACAATAAGGAATGAGTGAGAAACTGTCTGATAAGAAGAGACTAAGAAGACAAATATATGCAATATGTGACCCTGGACTAGATTGCGGAAGAGAAAAAAGAAATTAGAGGAAAAACTGGTAAAATGAGAATAAATTCTACAGTTCAGTTACTAACACTGTACTAATGTTGACTTCGAGGTTTTGATCATTATACCTTGGTTCTGTAAGATGTTTACACTAGGGAAAGCTAAGTGAAGGTATCCAAAAATTCTCTGTACTATTTTTGCAAATTTTCTGAATCTAAAATTGTTTCAAAATAGAAAGTTAAAAATAGTTTTCTTTGTGTATGAGGAGGAAAAATAAGGTAAGTGAAAGAGCTGAATGCAGTATTTAGCACATGCCAAGTACTTAATAAATATTAATGTATTTCCTATATTTACTGTCATTTAAATACACTCCAAAACTGTCAAATCCTAAGTTGCCTGAAAATTTCTAGAAAGGACCTGAAGAATTTTTCGGGGGGGCTGTGGTGGGTCTTCAGTGATGCTCATAGGCTTTCTCTAGTTGTAGCGAGTGGGCTCATTACTTCTAACACATTTAGTTGCTTAGTTGCTCAGCAATAGGTGGGAACTTCCTGGACCAGGGATCTAACCTGTGTTCTTGCATTCCAATAGGTGGATACTTAACCACTGGCCCACCAGGGAAGCCCTCTGAAGAGTTCTGAGTATTGAGAATTCAATTATGTTATCCAATAAGGGAGGAGAAAGAGAAAAAAGGAAGAAAAAGTAGAAAGCTCACAATTTAAATATGAGCCATGTATAAACAGCTATGAGCACTCTACTCATTACCTCTTAACCAGTCTAGACAGTATGTATTATTACTATGTCGCTATTTTATAGATGCCATGTATATAGCTCTAAAGTATTCATTAAATCTTAACTACTCTAGGAAATAGGTGCTATTACTATATCCCCATTTTGTAGATGAGGAAATTGAGTCACAGAGACGTTAAGTAACTTACCAAGGTCATAAACATCCTAAGAAGTGGAGCCAGGACTAGCATCCACAAAGTCTTGATTCCAACAGTCTTCCCTGTTATCTACAGATCATACTGCGTCTACGAATCCTGGTTATGTGATTTCTGTTGTGATCACAAAACTAAAGCATCTTCATGTTAAATAATTATACACCACAGTCACAAGTCATTGCTGATCTTGCATTTAAACATGATATTTTTCTTAATTATTCTGGATTATATTTTACCCTAGTGAATTTCAACTTCTGAATTTCCAGATATTTCTCATTTTCCAAGGTCATTTGAAAATATAATTTCCTCCTCCAATATGTTAGACTGTGAGAAAGAAGTGTAGTGTATAAAGATCACCAGATTCAAGACAGCTGAGCTCCGATTCTGACTCCATTATCTGTTAGCTATGTGACTCTGAACATGTTATGTAGTTTATTTTTTTCTGTTCAACTGATAGGGCAATACATGCCCTACCTACCCCTCCAAGGTTTGTATGAATATTAAATATATTAATGATATGTTAGAAAATGTTTTATAAACTTTGAATCATTTCATAAATGTCAAATTATGCTTTTATTGTCACTGGTGCTCACACACTTTAAATTTAGTGTTGTTTTCCAAATTGATATACTGTCTTCATTCCATTTTTAACAAACTGATGACACAAATGTAAAAGAATACTGTCACCACCTATCTGCCGCTGCTGCTAAGTCACTTCAGTTGTGTCTGACTCTGTGTAACCCCATAGACGGCAGCCCACCAGGCTTCCCCATCCCTGGGATTCTCCAGGCAAGCATACTGGAGGGGGTTGCCATTTCCTTCTCCAATGCATGAAAGTGAAAAGTGAAAGTGAAGTTGCTCAGTCGTGTCTGACTGTGTGTAACCCCATGGACTGNATGTTTTATGCTATCAAAGAAATGAGGAAAAAGAAAGAAAAGGAAAAAAGATTCCAACAGGAAGTTCATATGAGAAGGATTTAAACTAGTCAGTTCCTAACAACAGTTAAGTATAACCTTTTGGAAATTAATTTACATAATGATAATCTACATGTGGTAAGGTTGAAATTATTTAAATGACATTATATTTCACTATTTAGTGTTGCTCCACCACTGCTTTAGCAGTGAATTCTTATGAAATGTAATGCAGCTAATGAGGTAGCTTTTTAACTGAACAAACTGACAGGCCCCATATCTGCAGAGGCAGCTTGAAACCGTGCCCAACCTCTTGGCTTCCCAAGAGGCTTTTCAAAATTCAATAAATAACATCTGTAGGCGATGTTGGGTGCAGACCTAGCAGAGTGCGTCATAACACTGTGCTGGCAGAACAAAGAAACCATGACGACTGCCAAGTTTCCATGGCAACTGCTGCGAGGCTCTGAGAGTATAATAGCACATCAATCACTGTCCAAAAGAACTTCATTATCAGCTAGAAAAAACCTTTAGGATCTGTTTAGTGTGCAATTGTGGGTTAACTCACCTCAAAGCCTTGCTCTCTAGCAAAAGTGGCAGCTTCCTGAAATAAAAAAAAGAACAGTTAATTATAAAGTGCTAGGTAATGAAGAAATAATCCATTTTGAAACTCATTCAAACAGTCTTCTTTTTACACAATTATCTCAATATACTCACATAGTTCAATTTTATTCTTACACGGAAAAAAAGATTTCTTTTTCCTTGGTATAAAAAAAGGCAGCAAATGTCAACACACTTCACAAGCTGAAATAAAGAAGATGTAGTACATGTTTTTACTGTAGCTGTCACCATGAGTTCAGGTGTTTTGACCCTGACAAAGAAAATCATTTGAAACCTAAGGAAGATGCTGATGGTTTTAATTAAAACAATACCTTTCAGAAAACTCTTCTGTAAGAAGAATGTTCGCTAATAAATGTATAGATTAGATTCAGAAAACCCACCATTTTGCAATCTCTGATGAAATTTATTCAGGCAAAGGTCATCAATGGATGCTCAATTCATTAGGTTAAAGAATGATGGGGAACTGGTTATTTCATGGAATCAAAGTATCGAAGATCACATGCTGGTCACGAGGAGTAATGTATAACTTTATAGCGGAAGAATCAAGCAGTCATCACTTTAACCCAGTGATTAATCTTATTACCTAATATTTTGATCACCAAATAGTCTATGGCTTCTGTCATAACATAGTATAAGGTACAGAGCACCACCTATAAAGTTTTTAACATGAATTAATCAAAATTTTATTCAGTAACTTGCAATCTACAGGAAATATATAGAGGATAGAAGAACAAGTTAAATGATACACTGAGAAGGCTAATAAACAAATCCATAAGGTAGGACATTAGACAGGACAAGTACCTTGGTCTTTTTAGTAAGTCAACATCATGATAAAACGTACAGGAGTAATGTACAGATTTTAATTGGAAACTGTTTGAACAAATCAGTTATAAAATACATTTTGGGTAAGCTTCATTATGAAATGGAAATCAAATAATATTAGGAGTTATCAACTTGATATGAAAAAATCCTAGATTTTCAGGTATATCCTGAAGTATCCTGGGATAAAATGGCATGGTATATGTAATTTATTTTAGAAAATTTAAAAACAAAAAAGAAAGTGAAGCAAAAATGGTAAAATATTAATGTATCTAGATGTATTTAGTATTACTATCTTTTGCCTGTTTGAAAATTTGTGTAATAAAATGTCTACCCTTGCATTTCTCTAATTTAAGATGACAGGGTAACAAATGCTGAATATTTTTTAAAATTTAGTTAAAAATTTTAAAACAATGTTTTTCTAGATATTAAATATATCTTAAGGGCATAATCTGATGAACATTATTATATAATCTAGTGCCCTTATAATAGGCTATCAAATGACAAAAACACATCTGTGTAACCAAATCCTTTCCCTCTCTTCATTCTCTGCTTTGTGCATATATTTTCATTTTAGTACTGATACAGAAAATGGAGGCAATATTACTTTTCAATTCCACTTCCCTCTTGAAGATGAAAAAAAAAAACACTGCAGACAACTGTCAAGAGTCTCTACGTCTTAACTTACATTCCTCCAGAATTATCTTTGCCAAGAGATATTAATAGAAGGATGGGATGTGAGCCTGAGTAGTGAGCAGATCCAACTTAACTAAAATGACTGCTGCACCAAACCATGTAAGGCAGAAACTACAGTTAATGTCTCCAGCACAAATCTGGGTACTATCTACATGTTAAGGAAAACACAGAGAAAAGAAGTATGTATGCACTTATAGTCCAATATACTAATACCATGTAAGTTTAAAGAACCACTTTGAGGGTCTGAGAAGACTGAAACATACTATCACAATTAAACACTGAGGTTAATAGAAAGTGATAAGCTGAAAGTACAACTCCTTAGACTGTTCACTAGGGAAGCATAAAACTGATTGAGTTAACCTTAGTTGATACAGATAAAAAAAATAAATCATGATCTTGACAACTAGGGTAAGGATGGTTAGCCTTCTTGACAATTTACTTACACCAGAATCTTGTATACCAGACAGTCAATAATATTTACTAGCTTGGATGTCAAGGAAAAGAATAGGGTTCAAAAGATAGCAATGTAGAATTTTTCCAAGTCGTCCAACTTAAGAATTAACCAAGCTAATTCTTATATGAAAAAAAAAAAAACAAAATAGCTTTGTGAGAACTATTTATAGGGAACTTTATTAGAGGCATGAAAGAAACCTAAAGGACTTCTGATCACCAAATAGTCTATGGCAAAGTTAATATCACAAATCTGAACAACTAAAATTGTACTAAGATATAAAAACTCCAAATTCACATACAGTAGATAAGTTGCCTTTTTAATATCTAGTTTTGCTCCCCAAAGTAAGAAGCAATAGACTGTGATCTGTTATGGTACAACAGAACTGANCAAATCTGAACAACTAAAATTGTACTAAGATATAAAAACTCCAAATTCACATACAGTAGATAAGTTGCCTTTTTAATATCTAGTTTTGCTCCCCAAAGTAAGAAGCAATAGACTGTGATCTGTTATGGTACAACAGAACTAATTGCAAGAAGGCACATTTACCAATGTCAGATCATTATTCTTCAATGAAACTGAGCCCTAGGACTGTTCCACATCTGTAAACTATTCCAAGCACCAACATATTTCTGACTGAGGAAGGACATGCTGAAGAAAAGTCAACTCAATTTTCTATCTTAGCGCCCCCTCACACAGGTTTGCAGAGCTGTGCCCTATCACTGAAAAGCTAAGCACTTGTTCTATAGCTTAAAAAGATCTTATCTCCTGACTTCCTCCCACCTTCCTTTGATCTTGGGTTGGTGCCCCCAGTCACTCCATTAGTAAAGGCAGCTGGCTCACATCACTGCAGACTTTCCCACAGCTAACCTCTGATCTGAAGGTGTTTGTAGATACAACGATGGAACAACATTTATTTTTCCCTCACAGCAAAACAAATAAAACAACACAGAGGAACAGTTTGACCCAGTAAGAAATGGAAGGAGAATTTTAGTCCTAAGATTCACTGCATGGAGGGACAAAAAGAAAAGGCATTAGGTCAGAAATCAGGGAAGAAAAAAGGCATAAATGGTGGGCAGAACAGTAAGGCAGGTTCCAAATATCAGGGGTAATTCCAAGTGAACTGATCACACTAAATTGAAAAGGACTTTTTAGCGTGCCTTCGCAGTAAAAGTGAGAAAAGAAAACAAGCAAGTCCCCATCTGTGCTGCCCCAGGGCGCCACGTACTGAGTTTCACAAATCTAATGAAGCAGTCAGGTTAAAATCCAACCGCAGAGTGGATGTGACATGTGGAGAACAGCTAGGGTTAGAATAGAGAAGCATGGCGGTTCCTAATGCAGGTGATTATCCATGTGATAATCATTATATTTACAGGCTTTCCATTTTAGATCTGACATCAAAAATCACAAAGGAGGAGGGATTAAGGAAATAAACAACCGACACAGAGGCTTTCCTGCTCCCCTGAGAGTGTAGCACTTTCATTCATGCATGACAAGCAACAAAAGCAAAACGAAACAGGCCAGGAAAGAGTATTTCTGAGAAGGCTGGATTTCACATTAACACTACTTTCCATTTTGATAACTTTCACTATTATTCAGTTTCTCATACAGGTCACATTTTCAAAATCAGTTCCCATTGTTGTCTAAGCTATAATGCAGTATCATTTTTGGTTTACAATGAATGATACTCACATATGTCTTTTTACAACAACAAAGTCATTTTTTTCCTTCCTGGAATTGAGTGTTGTGAATAAAATGACATATAATTAAAGTCTTAGGCTCTCATCTACACCACGCTATTCAGGATTTGCAGTAGGCTTGCTGCTTCACCGACCAGTCTAAAAGGATGAAACAACAACCAAGTACAGTTTTTGAGTAGAGGTTTAAAAAATAAAGCTGAAATTCATGGCTAATGAAAACTATAGAATACTTACATGAAGAACTATTTAAAGGGATTAGCAAACCACTACTAAAAAGCACAGTTCTCAGGTTATATAGGAAAGGAAGGAACAACTCCAGTGTGTGTCTGTGTGTATGAAAATACAACAATTTGCTTTATATCTAAGAAGAAAACTATTTTCTTTGCATTTTGCCTCATAACACCTTGATTTTAATTTATGTAGAACTATCTGTAGTCACTATAAAACTAAAACCATAAATAGGCCATATTGTTATTCTAATTATCTGTTACTAGTTACATAGAAATACAAATGATTTCTGTATTATTGGCCTTATATCCTGAGACTTTGCCAAATTAACTTATTGGTTGTAGGAACTATCCTTTTCCTTCAGGAAAACAAGATGTTCCTACTAACCAAACCACAAAGTTAAGAATTTAGCAACATGCCTTAAAAACTCATCTCTCCTTTCTCCAGGGTAATCTGAAGAGTGTAACTACCCACCACTATCATAGCTCATAACCCTTGCTCTCCTACTTCTGGCTCTACATTTCAAGGCACTGAACCCATTTAGAACTATTATCTGCTTGCTTATGTTACCACTCTGTTTTTCGATCTCAGACACGAGGGATCTTGGGTGTTGACTGTAACTTCATGGACTGAAGTAAAAAAAGAACATCCAACTTAGGACCAAAGAAAGATAACTTCTGACTATCCACAGAAGGCAGTTCATCCATTCAAAACAAACTATTTGCTGCTCCAATGCAAACAGGAAGCAACAAACTCACTGGAGTTTGCATGGTCTTCACTCAACTTAGGAGTCCAGCCAGAGCTCTGGGAAAAGCCAAGGGAGAATGGGACCACCAAAACAGTTCTGCTATTTTGTTTCTTCATCTCTCCATCCAACTAGTATTTACCCTGCAAGGATAGTTTTAGGCTAACAGATACTATAATGCTAGAGATACATCAGTGTTACAGCTGTTATACATCTTATTGGGACTTTGACTTGAAATATTTGAAACAATACTGTAAATCCTAAATGGTGTGGTGTACATGAGAGTCTAAGATGGAATGATATCTATGTCTGTCTCTATCTATATAAATCTATGTATAAAAATCTCTGCATATAAATAAAATCCATCTTTTTTATACAATTATATGTATGAAGCCTTTTTTGAAGGCTTTAAATGCAAGATAGTACTGGTCAGGAAGCAGTTACAGACAAATAGAAAGAGTAGTTGGCTTAGAAGACCTACACTAAGGTTACCATTTTATAGCTCATTTGATATGTAATCTTGGGCAAGTCACTCAGTATATATCAGTTTATATTAGTAAAACTGAGGCCAACAAAACTGACTGGATTATTACTAGGAATAAGGGAAATATTTAATGTGAACTATAAAATCATATCACCTATTAAATTCAAGCTTTTGTTAAAATCTTAGGAAAACTTAAGCAAATGAATTTCAGAGCATCCAGAGTACATTCCATGATTTGTCCTATCTGTGGATCATATGTGTAGCAGGAAGTCTCTTGGTTGCCTACTGTGTAGATCCCTAACTGGCTACATTCAAATCCTTGTAAAATTTTCTCCCCTTTGTGTGTTGTCTGGACCAAGAGACTCACTTCTAACAAATACCTGACAAAAAGTGATGGGATGTCTTGTTTGTTCGTTCTCTTGCTCACACGCTCTCTCTCAGCTCTCCCTCTAGGGGAAATAAGCTGCCACGTTGTGAGTTCCCCCATGGAGCGGCCCATAACTAACCATCAGAGAGGATCTAGGGCTTGCTAACAGCCACGTGAACAAGCTTGGAAGTGAATCCTCCCCAAGCAGTGATAGGACTACAGCCCTGGCTGACATCCTGACTTTAGCCTTGTAAGAGACTCTGAATTGAGAGGCACCAAACTAAGCTGTGCCCAGATTCTCTATCCATATCTTATACATGAGGAACCTAAGCCTCTAGAAGGTTAACTAACCTCTCTATTCAGATTATGCTAATCCTTAAAAAAATCCTCACAAAATCAAACCAAACAAGCGTGGCTAACAGATCAATCACAGGTAAGAAAATAAAGGAAAGATAATTTAGAAACATGATCTAAATGGTTTTCTATACCTGATTGTGATTAATCATTTCTTAGCTGTAGCAGTGATACACCTGAGTCATGATAAAGAACTATCTGCTGTTTCTTTCCTTCCTATATGCAGCTGAGTTCAGTTGCTCAGTCATTTCTGACTCTTTGTGACCCCATGGACTGTAGCATTATGAAGACTTATATTGCTTAATCAAATCCTAAAAGATGATCCTGTTAAAGTGCTGCACTCAATATGTCAGCAAGTTTGAAAAACTCAGCAGTGACCACAGGACTGGAAAAGGTCAGTTTTCATTCCAATCCCAAAGAAGGGCAAAGCCAAAGAATGTTCAAACTACCGCACAGTTGCACTCATCTCACATGCTAGCGAAATGATGCTCCAAATTCTCCAAGCCAGGCTTCATATGAACTGTGAACTTCCAGATGTTCAAGTTGTATTTAGAAAAGGCAGAGGAACCAGAGATCAAATTGCCAACATCTGCTGGATCATGGAAAAGCAAGAGAGTTGCAGAAAAAAAAAANTTTTATTTCCATTTCTAGTGAAATACCATGTGTGTGGCATAATGAAGACACTTAACGGGTGTCAGTTATTTTCCTTATTTCATTTGATCCTCATAAAAATCCCATAAAATACGTATTCTTCTTTCATAAATAAAAATCTGAAGGTTCAGATACATTAAAGTATAGATTCAATACCAAATAAAATGTATTCATAATAGCTGGCATCTGGATCTGATGATTTCTGAATGGTTTGTGCTGGTCTGCTGAACACTCTTAGCTGTTCTGACTCATTTTCAGTTTTGAAAGATATTTTTGCAGGGTATAGAACTTGATTGACAATTTTTCTCCGAGTTTCAGCTTGCACTGTTTCAGATGCGTTCTTTTTTGGCTCCTGGGCTCTAGAACACAGGCTCAATAGTTTTGGCACATGGTTAGTTGCTCTACAGCATGTGGGATCTTCATGGATCAGGGATCAGACCCATGTCTCCTGCATTGGCAGGATCATCCCTGAGTGACCAGGAAAGCCCTCAGATACATTCTTATCTTTGTTTCTCTGTATAGAATATATCTTTAAAAATCTGTTTTAAGATTTTTTCATCACTGATTTTATGCAATGTGATTATGATGTTCCTTGCTGTAGTTTTTTTGCTTGTTCCTTTTGCGGTTTGTTGGGCTTGATTTCTGGGTTTATAGTATTCTTCAAATTTGGAACATTTTCACTCTTTTTTNTATATTTTTAAAAATCTGTTTTAAGATTTTTTCATCACTGATTTTATGCAATGTGATTATGATGTTCCTTGCTGTAGTTTTTTTGCTTGTTCCTTTTGCGGTTTGTTGGGCTTGATTTCTGGGTTTATAGTATTCTTCAAATTTGGAACATTTTCACTCTTTTTTACTTCAAATATCTTGTTTGTTTCTCCTCTCCAGGACTCCAAATATGAATGTTAGGTCACTTGAACTTGAGCAATCCCTGTATTATACTATTAGTAGAATACATATAAGTTTTAAAACAGACATTTTTCTTCTTTACTGCATTACCAGTGAAGAACTGAAGGCCTATGGAGACTACAGCTTGTTAACCTTAAGATAAGTAAAATGTATCTTTAGACAGATGTTACTTCCCTTATTTATTGGAAAAAGAAAAAAAATCTAAACCTTAAGGCACTTATATTAATAAAAAAAACAGTAAAAGACAAGATAAATAATTGATTCTTACAAGTTTAGATACATGTTTACATGGGGCAATGAGAAAGGTATTACTGATGAGTGTTAAATATTAGATNCAGTATTCTTGCCTGGAGAATCCCATGGACAGAGGAGCCTGGCAGGCTACAGTCTATAGGGTCACACAGAGTTAAGACATGACTGATGGAACTTAGCACACAAGGTATGCTATTGTTTTTCAGTCACTCAGATATGTCCGACTTTTTGAGACCACATGGACTGTAGCATGCCAGGCTTCCCTGTCTGTTATCAACTCCTGGAGTTTGCTCAAAGTCATGTACATCAACTCAGTGATGCCATCCAACCATCTCATCTTCTGTTGTCCCCTTATACTCTTGCTTTCAATCTTTCCCAGTATTAAGAGCATTTTCTAAAGAGTCAGCTCTTCACATCAGGTGGCCAAAGTATTGGAGCTTCAGCTTCAGCATCAGTCCTTCCAGTGAATATTCAGTGTTGATTTCCTTTAGGATTGACTGGTTTGATCTCCTTGCAGTTCAAGGGACTCTCAAGAGTCTTCTCCAGCACCACATTTCAAAAGGATCAGTTCTTCAGTGTTAAGCCTTCTTTATGGTCCAACTCTCACATCTATACATGACTACTGAAAAAACCATAACTTTGACTAGACAGACCTTTGCTGGCAAAGAAATGTCTCTGTTTTTTAATATGCTCTCTAGGTTAGTCATAGCTTTTCTTCCAAGGAGCAAGTGGTTTTTAATTTTATGGCTGCAGTCACCATCTGCAGTGATTTTGGAGACCCAAAAAATTAAGTCTGTCATTGTTTCCATTCTTTCTCAGTCTACTTGCCATGGCATCTGGGACCAGATGTCATGATCTTAGTTTCTTGATTGCTGAATTTTAAGCCAATTTTTTCCCTCTCATCTTTCAGCTTCATCAGGAGGAGGCTTTTAGTTCTTCTTTATTTTCTGCCATTAGGGTGGTGTCATCTCCATATATTGATATTTCTCCTGGCAATCTTGATTTTCAGTTTGTGTTTCATCCAGCCTGGCATTTCGCATGATGTGAAATATACTCTCTGTATATGTGAAATAAGCAAGGTATCAATATAGAGCTTTCATGTATATTGATGATGCATTTATTTGGTAATAAAATGCTTTACAAATCTTTTGGCCAATAGACCTAATTATGTTAATTTGTTGTTCAGTCACTAAGTCATGGCCAGCTCTTTGTGAATCCTTGGACTGCAGTATTCTAGGCTTCTCTCTCCTTCCCCATCTCTCAAAGTTTGCTCAGACTCATGTTCATTAAGTCAACGATGCCATCCAATCATTTCATTTGCTGTTGTCTGCTTCTCCTCCTGCCTTCTATCTTTCCCATCATCAGGGTCTTTTCCAATAGGTTGGCTCTTTGCATCAAGTGACCAAATTATTGAAGCTTCAGCTTCCAATGAATATTCAGTCCTTCCAATGAATATTCATGGTTGAAATCCTTTAAGATTTATTGATATATTGATATATTCTTTTGACTGTGCAGATCACAATAAACCATGGAAAATTCTGAAAAAGATGGGAATATCAGACCACCTAATCTGCCTCTTGAGAAACCTATATGCAGGTCAGGAAGCAACAGTTAGAACGGGACATGGAACAACAGACTGGTTCCAAATAGGAAAAGGAATACATCAAGGCTGTATATTGTCACCCTGCTTATTTAACTTCTATGCAGAGTATATCATGAGAAACACTGGGCTGGAAGAAGCACAAGCTGGACTCAAGATTGCTGGCAGAAATATCAATAACCTCAGATATGCAGATGACACCACCCTTATGGCAGAAAGTGAAGAGGAATTAAAAAGCTTCTTGATGAAAGTGAAAGAGGAGAGCGAAAAAGTTGGCTTAAAGCTCAACATTCAGAAAACGAAGATNAGATTCCACCCTCTATGGCCACCCTAATGACCCTAACAGCAGAACCTATCATAAAAGCTCCTCTATTCTTTGAATCTCCTGGTCTTTCGAGGGAGAAGAGGAAACAATTAGAAATCATAATAACATTCACAATCCAAAATGTTACTGAATTAACTTAAAAAGAAACTTATAGGACCACATTGTGACATGAAAATGTAACAAAAAATAGTTAAAAAGAAAACAAAATGAGAGGCATCTAATCTCCTAACCTCTAGTTGGGGATGGGGGTCAGGGGTAGAAAAGGTAGTTATTCCTCAGGTCATAATTTTTAAACTACAGATGTGTATATAACACATTCCATCCAAGTATCACCAAAACCCAGTATTATTTTCATTCTTGCCAAGTGACTCACAATACTTATGCAGAAAGTGTACAGTAGCACTATGCCTTAGAAACAAGTCTAATATAGACCAAATTAGAATTTTCATAATGGCCAGTGGGAAGAAAAAAGGTTAGGCATGGTGGTAACCATCAATACAGGTCTCTCAAGGAAAAGAAAAAAGAAAGCGAAGAACATACTACCGCCACCAACAAAAAAAAAACCCACAACAAAAATGAAACTACAAAGAAGTCAATGGAAACAAAAGTCAGGCTATTAAAAAAAACTTACAGAAAGAGGATAGTAAAGACCCAACATAATATGTATCTCCATAAATACTTAACTGAAAGCAAAACTCCCTTACCCTTCCTCTAAGATAAATAGGTTTAAAAAGCTACTTTTCAAAAGCCAGTATTGCATTTGATAATGAAATGGGAGACAATCATCTTAAGTCTACAAACTAGAACCAAGAGATATTTATCTACCTTGCAAACCTTTTTTTTTCCTTTTGGGCTTCCCCATGTGTGATCGAACCTGTTGTCCCCTGCAGTGGAAGTGAGGAGTCCTAACCACTGAACTGCCAGGGAATTTATCCCCTCCAGCTCCCCAAACCTTTTGTCAGAATCTGAGATAACACATTTAATCCAAGTGCTTGCCTGTGTGCTTAGGAGTCTCTGTAACAAAGTATGAGTTTTCATTAGATACCAACAACACAATGGGAAATGAAGGTAATTCAGCACAGAGTTAGTAACAAAGTACTGGCATTTTCATTGTACTGAACATTATCAAGTGACTGGCTAACAAATGGGATTTTTGTTAAAAGTATTTTTGACTTACTGTACATAGTATTATAAATCTNGAGAAGGGGATGACAGAGGATGAGATGGCTGGATGGCATCACCAGCTTGATGGACATGAGTTTGGGTGAACTCCGGGAGTTGGTGATGGACAGGGAGGCCTGGCATGCTGCGATTCATGGGGTCTCAAAGAGTCCGACATGACTGAGTGACTGAACTGATAATATATAATATTGAATGAAGACTATAAATGCTGTGAAGGACAGGTACTCTGACTGTCTTTTTTCACCATTGATTTTTTTCTTGTGCACAGTATAGAAAGTGAATAAATATTTTTTGAATAAATGAGAGAAGTATAAAAAACACAATTATAAATCAGGCAAGATATTTCAACTGCCACTGAATATAAGTTGGTTACTATAGTGACTTCCCTGATGGGCTAGTGGTTAAGACTCTGCCCTTCCACTGTAGGGCATGTGGGTTCTATCTTTGGCTGGGGAACTAAGATCCCACATGCTACATAGTGTGATCAATTAAAAAAAAATTTTACTGTTTTTCTTAGTAAACATCAGTATTCCTAAATATAACTTGTTACCCTTGCAAGGAAGTAGAATAGATCTTTAAAATACCCACAATATCTTCCATAAAATTCTATCACTAAGGCCACAGATTTTAATTTCTGAGAGGCCAATAGATTCTTTCTTGAAAGGCATTTATTCTTTATAACACAGTTGTAACTTCTTTATAATACTCAAGCCAAATCAAATTTAAAAATTACAAAAATAGACTTAAATTTGTAGACTTAGCAAGAGAAATCAATTAATAATCTATCATGTAGTCTGACACAGGAAGATTAAGACGCAGATCTAGGGAAGGAGACAGAATTCATATCGATGAGTCTATGTATGCCTGAAATGTGGCATGCGGTTTATATTAGTCATCATCATCTCTAAAAATGCAAAATATTTAAATAGCTAATTAATTTTAAATAATTAAAGTTATATTAGAGTGTATCAAAATTTTGCACTAGCTAAATCATTATTATATTGACCATCTTTACATTAAGTTCAAAGGACAAAATGAAATAATTTTAAAAGAATACGAATGAAATTGTAGCTTGTAAATATTCATATATGCATGCATAAATTCTAATCACTGTACGGTTTTTATATTAGGGATGGTGACATAGATGAATACAGCAGTGTATTGGAAAAAACAGATATCAAAACCAATTACTAGTGTAGCATGTAACCGCTGATATAATCACTGTGTGAGCATAACTCCTTTGGGAGAGGAAAACAGAACAACTACTTGCCTGAGGGAGTGAGGAAAGGCCACGGATGAGATTCATTTGAACTGGCGCTGACTGATGAGCAGGAGTTTGCCAAGAGGAGGAGATAGAGTCGGGTATTCCAGGCACAAGATTTTCAAAGCGTGTTGTGTGTTCAGGGAACAAGGAGGTCAGTGTGCTTGGCACAAAACCAAAGAGAAGGGAGGAAAAGGTTGGTATAGAAATACATTTTAACATTCTATGCAAAAAATTTTGACCTTTATACTGAAGGTAATGTTAGGGCAGAAGTTTTAGGTACAAAAAATGAAATGACCCAATTTGCTGTGGTGAAAAAAGACTATAAGTGGGGTGTAACATGTAGATAACTGGCTAAACAGAAGTGAGATCAGCCAAAGGAGGCCAGACAGGAGGAAGAGATAATAATTCAAGTGAAAGACTTTAAGGAACTGAGCTAAGGTATTAAAAGAAAAACAGAACAATATTTGAGACATTAGTGAG
The DNA here is from genome assembly GCA_006410875.1 of Neotragus pygmaeus. Lineage (NCBI taxonomy): Eukaryota > Metazoa > Chordata > Mammalia > Artiodactyla > Bovidae > Neotragus > Neotragus pygmaeus. The sequence continues at coordinate 2,642,593 of SJYV01054457.1, forward strand.
AACAAATTAATAAGCAATGGAGATTGATTGAATATAGATAGCCAAAAAAGGGACTGTATTAGAAGTATTCTTAAACTTTCAACTTAAGCAAAAACAGAAGATAACAATGCTCATTAAATATAAAATACTGGGGGAAGATGATTAACAGGAAAGGTAAGTAGTTCTACTTTCAGGTCAGTCCAGTTCAGTTCAGCCGCTCAGTCGTGTCTGACTCTTTGTGACCCCATGAAGGCACGCCAGGCCTCCCTGCCATCACCAACTCCCGGAGTCCACTCAAACCCATGTCCATCAAGTAGGTGATGCTATCCAACCATCTCATGCTCTGTCATCCCCTTCTCCTCCTGCCCCCAATCCTTCCCAGCATCAGGGTCTTTCCAATAAGTCAACACTTCACATGAGGTGGCTAAAGTATTAGAGTTTCAGCTTCAACATTAGTCCTTCCAATAAACACCCAGGACTGATCTCCTTTAGGAGGGACTGGTTGGATCTCCTTGAAGTCCAAGGGACTCTCAAGAGTCTTCTCCAACACCACAGTTCCAAAGCATCAGTTTTTTGGTGCTCAGCTTTCTTTACAATCCAACTCTCATATCCATACATGACTACTGGAAAAACCATAGCCTTGACTAGATAGACCTTTCTTGGCAAAATAATGTCTGCTTTTGAATATGTTATCTAGTTTGGNCAAAGCATCAGTTTTTTGGTGCTCAGCTTTCTTTACAATCCAACTCTCATATCCATACATGACTACTGGAAAAACCATAGCCTTGACTAGATAGACCTTTCTTGGCAAAATAATGTCTGCTTTTGAATATGTTATCTAGTTTGGTCATAACTTTCCTTCCAAGGAGTAAGCATCTTTTAATTTCATGGCTGCAATGACTAACTGCAGTAATTTTGGAGCCCCCAAAACTGAGTCTGCCACTGTTTCTGCTGTTTTCCCATCTGTTTGCCATGAAGTGATGGGACCAGTTGCCATGATCTTAGTTTTCTGAATGTTGAGCTTTAAGCNTGGATGGCATCACGGACTCGATGGATGTGAGTCTGAGTGAACTCTGGGAGTTGGTGATGGACAGGGAGGCGTGGCATGCTGCGATTGCAAAGAGTCGGACACGACTGAGCGACTGAACAGAACTGAACTGAAAGCTGACAAGAAAAATAATTAAATACTATAGTTCAGGGGGAGAATACATAGATCAATTAACTTGCAGCTCTGCATTAATTAACTTGGGCATCTAGAAAACCTGTTCAGTGAGAAAAGCACGTTACAAAAAGATTCAAAAACTATAACATGAATAATAAGACTGTACACATACTTTTTTTTTTTTTACTTTATTTTACTTTACAATACTGTATTGGTTTTGCCATACATCAACATGAATCCACGGGTGTACAAGAGTTCCCAATCCTGAGCCCCCCTCCCACCTGTACACATACTTTTAATATATGTTTTATGAGTCTACAGAGCAGCAAATGCTTAATAACAAGGACACAGGATGGACAGAGAGATAGAAACTTTAAGACAGCAATCACCTCTAGCAAGGAAGAGAGGAAATGAGGTGGTTAAAAACTGATATCTGTATCCTTTTATCTACTTTTTAAAAGGAATCTGAAGGAAATATGTAAACAGCTCGGAGACAGATAATGTGGCTTTTACGTTTTCTATGTTTTACATTCCTTTGAAATACTTAATGATTTATTTTTACAAGTAGACACAATCCTTGCACAAGGTTGCTTCATGGTAGATGTTGATATTTGACCTTGATATTTGCCCTTTAACCTCTGTGTCACAGGTTCTCTTTACTCAGATAGGACTGGTGACCCTTCCTTTTCTCTCTAATAGCATTTTACTGAGCATCAAATACACTTATGCACAAGAGAGCACTTTGAAAACTATAAATTCTGCTTAATGCTGATACTATTGTTATCACATAAAATGAAATGGCAAAAATATAATGAGCTAAGAACAGCTTAATCTAAGATTTACAACTAGAGCACACACTAATTTTAAATTAGGTTATAGACCAAGAGACAGCACTCAATTTTCCCCTTCATGTGTCCCCAGGGTGTTCTAAGTAGTGCAGATAAAGGTGTTTTGCCTAAAGAGGTGGGTGAGAAGGTCCTGGGTTTAACGGTGGGCATAAATCACTCCTTTGGCAGTCTTCTGTGTTATCCATCAGGGGAGCCTTTTAGTGGAAAATGCCAGAGGCTGCAACAGAAAGAAGCAGGTAGAAGTGATCAGTTAGTTTGTCTAGGAGGCAGACCATTCCAGAGAGGATACTAGGGAGTTCATGGCATCCTTGGGGCAGGAAATCTCAGGAGACTTGCCTCTGGGCCTCTGTCTTCTCTTGCCCTTGGGAAGGTAATTGATGAATTAATTAATATGCACAGGAGATGCATCTCGGCTGTCTGACTGCTGCCGATCCTCACTGTTATTACTAAAATGAGCTCAGCCCTTCAGCTGGGTTGGGAGAAACCAGTTTCCTGGGGAAATCGCAGTAAAATTATTGCTGTCCTCTCATCAGGTGGGAAAACTCATTAACTGCTCCAAGGACCTTGGTTTTATAGGTTTGTGCTCTACAGCTCCTGGCAGCCTTGGCTAGGATTTCATTCTAAAATAACATTGCCTTTTGGTAGAAAATGTTTCGTTGCTCCAGGCTCTGCAGCTCAATGACCTTTCTGAGCTTTTGACTCCAGGGGACCCAGAGGTGAACTGGAGGTTTGCCATTTATGTCAAAGACACACATGCACACACACACACACACACACACACACACACACACACACCCCACACACACACACCCCACACACACACACACATCCTCTTAGTTGGCCTGCAAAAACAAGTGGGGACTTCTGTGACTATCCAGACAGGAGAGATCCTGTGTTCTCATTGCATCGTCTCAGTGGGACCACAGTGGTATCTTCCTGTGGCTGGTGATGTTAGCTTTTTATGACTGCACTGGGTCTTCACTGCAGTGCATGGGCTTCCACTGAGGGGAGCAGGGGCTATTCTCGGTTGTGGCGGGCAGATCCCAGAGGGTGGGTTCAGTGGTTGTACTGCATGGGCTTAACTGTCCTGCAGCATGTAGGATCTTGTGTCCTCTGCATTGATAGTTGTACTCTTAACCACTGGACCACCAGGGAAGTCCAGGAGATCTTCACATATAAAGAAATGATCACTTTGTCTGTGATATAAGCTGCAAATTTTTTCCCCCCAGTTTATCATTTGCTTTTGTCTATTCAGGCCTTTGTCACGTAGAACTTTTAAAAATTCTATGGTGGCTGAATATATTAGTCTTTTGGGTTATCTGTGGTTTATGTCATATTTNTTGTCTGTGATATAAGCTGCAAATTTTTTCCCCCCAGTTTATCATTTGCTTTTGTCTATTCAGGCCTTTGTCACGTAGAACTTTTAAAAATTCTATGGTGGCTGAATATATTAGTCTTTTGGGTTATCTGTGGTTTATGTCATATTTAGAAAGGCCTTTCCTATGCTAAGATTTTTTTTTAATTATCCATAGTTTGTCTAATTTTCTTTACATTTAAATCTTCAAACCAATTTGGTGCTTTTCATTCCTATATAAATTGTAATTTGATTTTTTTTTT
>SJYV01054457.1:2646293-2661098 GCA_006410875.1 Neotragus pygmaeus
ATCTTTCAGGATTTGAAATAGCTCAAGTGGAATTCCATCACCTCCACTAGCTTTGTTTGTAGTGATGCTTTCTAAGGCTCACTTGACGTCACATTCCAGGATGTCTGGCTTTAGGCGAGTGATCACACCGTGATTATCTTGATCGTGAAGATCTTTGTTGTACAGTCCTTCTGTGTATTCTTGCCACCTCTTCTTAATATCTTCTGCTTCTGTCAGGTCCATACCATTTCTGTCCTTTATTGAGCCCATCTTTGCATGAAATGTTCCCTTGGTTATCTCTCATTTTCTTGAAGAGATCTCTAGTCTTTCCCATTCTGTTGTTTTCTTCTATTTCTTTACATGATCACTGAGGAAGGCTTTCTTATCTCTCCTTCCTATTCTTTGGAACTCTGCATTCAGATGCTTATATCTTTCCTTTTATCCTTTGCTTTTCACTTCTTTTTTCACAGCTATTTGTAAGGCTTTCCCTGACAGCCATTTTGCTTTTTTGCATTTCTTTTCCATGGCGATGGTCTTGATCTCTGTCTCCTGTACAATGTCACGAACCTCCATCCATAGTTCATCAGGCACTCTATCTATCAGATCTAGTCCCTTAAATCTATTTCTCACTTCCTCCATATAAAAATAAGGGATTTGATTTAGGTCATACCTGAATGGTCTAGTGGTTTTCCCTACTTTCTTCAATTACCCTCTGTTAATTAATAGGTAGACAGTAATTTATTTTTCTTTTTTGAAAGGATGGCAAGAAAAGTCAAGAGTCACAAAAAAGCAACAGTACATTCTTAAGAAGCAAACTACATAAACTGCATATATGAAAAAATACTAAAATCAAGTTCTATTTAAGGTTTTTCAGGAGCACCCTAAATTACTCAGTGTATTATCACACACAGCATCTGAAAACATAGCTGCCACAGAACATGGCATAATTTTATGTGCAATTGCATAAGAAAAAAAGCCCTCTTATTAGTCTCCCCAAAACAAAATATAAACATTGTATAATCTATGGATATTGCATAAAATGTGAAATTTGGTGAGTGTAATAGGCTCAGAACAGGGATTTGATAGCAGGTATTTTGTTTCTCCAGCCTCCATGTAATCACCATGACAATGTTAGTCAGATACTACTGATTACTGGATAGGCATTGGGAGTTGTTGGACTTCTCTTGGTTCTAACAACTTGGATAGATTTTTGATTATCTAATGTAGGAACATAGGGAGGGTAGTAATCCCTATCTTTCATAAGAATTTTAGCAACCAATGAGCATATTAGATACTTTTTAGGTACTTTTTATTTCCAAAGTTATAAGGCACTGTGCAAGATTAATCAAAAATAAGGAAAGAATGAAGATGAAATCAAAAATTAAACTTGGACTACAGTATGTTGCAATGGAAGTGAAAAAGAAAGAAAACAAAAGAAAAGGCTTTATGGTAGAAATAGAATTTGCTATCAATCTAAAAGATAGGCAAAATTTTAGGAAGGATAGGAAGGTACGGAAAATGACAAGTATGTCCCGTCATTAGCAAGTGGCCCAATGTGGGTGGACCATAAGCTATGAATACAGGACTTGAAAGCACTAAGATTTGAAAGGTAGATTTACACTGCAATGAGTTAGAAGATTGGATTTAATTCATTCAACTATGTGGTAGGCAGACGGAGGAGGTGAGAGATATTATGGTTTCTGAGTGGATAGGCACCCTAATTAGGACTACACTTTAGAAAGACCGATTTATCTAGTGGCAATATACAGACTGGATATAAAGGGAAGACAGGTGAAGATTTTTAGATGGCAGATGAGAATAGGTGATGAATACAAAATAATTTAACTCAAAAAGTAAAGTGTAGAAATGACAAGTTATAAAATATACACAATATAATAAATTTTGGGCAAACCTTTTTATTTAGGTTTTCCTTCCAAGTTACATAAAATAATGAAATAAAATCAAAGAATCCTGGATTTGGAATCAAGAAACTTGGATTCCAGTTCTTTCTTTGTCTCTTACTTTACCTCTAGTGTGACTGTGGGCAAGGCAAACTCTGTTTCCTCATCTTGAGAATGAGAGGCTTAATACTTTCTCAAGTCCATCTAAGTATATAATTCAATGACTATACAAATGAGTTTTTGGAAGGTACCTAAGAACTATAGAAAGCCTATTAGAGAAAGCTCCTTAAGCAGAAAGTCCAGAGATTCTACCAAGAAATGACTGGACTAAATCAGTGAGATTTAAATATCTGTCCATTTTTACTGCTTATACCTTTTTGCTAAAGGTAAAGCAACATTTTAGAAGACAGTAAGGGGCTTTCCTGATAGCTCAGTTGCTAAAGAATACACCTGCAATGTAGGAGAACTTAGTTTGATTCCTGGATTGGGAAGATCTGCTGGAGAAGGGAAAAAGCTACCCAGTCCAGTATTCTGGCCTGGAGAACTCCATGGACTGTATGGGGTCACAAAGAGTTGGATAGGACTGAGCAACTTTCACTTTTGGAGAAGGTAATGGCAACCCACTGCAGTATTCTTGCCTGGAGAATTCCATGATCAGAGGAACCAGGCATGCTACAGTCCATGGACTTGTAAGAGCCCAACACAACTTAGTGACCAAACCACCAGAAGACAGTAAAAGATTCATTCCTTCTTTCTGAAAGCCAAAATTCAAGAAACCTTTTGCTTTATTCATGTATATGAAAACAAACTCTTGCCAAGAGAAACAAATTGCAAAATACAGAGGTTGGAAAATGTGAATCATCACTGGTATTAAAATCAACATTTAATAATTATGTTGCAGTTTCAAATGACTGCTGAATCCCATTAGGTTTAAACATAAATTCAATAAGAATTTATGACTGCATAAATGGCATTGAAATGTATTCAGAAGTAGAAACAAGAACCATCTGATAGAGAAGTGATGGTGGTTAAAATGAAAAGAAGGTGCAAGTAAAGACATAAGGAGGCCAGGTGAAGGAGAAGGATATAGAAGTAGGCTGCAAGTGAATGTACTACAGTGATGATTCTGAGGCAAATGCTTACAAATTTATCTTTTGTACTATGCATTTTCATACTATATGGATTTTGAGTTAACACTACAATAAAAGATGGGACACCTGTCATTTAAGAAGCAGAAATTATTTTAGTAGAACTTTATGCCAAGTTTTTAAGGATTTTTAGAACATATGGAAATATGCACCACATGACTGAAAATAACAATTTGGCATTTATTTCACATCCAATTTGGATTTTAGTTAACCGTTTTCTAAAGTTTTTATTCTATCTTATTTTTAATCATATTCATTAATCTGAAAAATAGAATTGCAAGTGGTATCTTATTAAGACAAATTTATGCTTTATTGTTGATATGATAACTTGTTTAAAAATCGCCAGTCTCTTATTCAGCAATCTTGAATTGTTAAAATATTTAACTTTCTCCTTCAGTTAGCTGGNCAGAACTTTATGCCAAGTTTTTAAGGATTTTTAGAACATATGGAAATATGCACCACATGACTGAAAATAACAATTTGGCATTTATTTCACATCCAATTTGGATTTTAGTTAACCGTTTTCTAAAGTTTTTATTCTATCTTATTTTTAATCATATTCATTAATCTGAAAAATAGAATTGCAAGTGGTATCTTATTAAGACAAATTTATGCTTTATTGTTGATATGATAACTTGTTTAAAAATCGCCAGTCTCTTATTCAGCAATCTTGAATTGTTAAAATATTTAACTTTCTCCTTCAGTTAGCTGGGAATAGTATGGAACTCAACAAGCCCACAGAAAGGATACAGTAATGTTCCTGGAGTTAGGCTATATTCTAAGACTCATCACTTGACTTTCCAGGCTCTAACCCTAACCCTTCTTCTTTTGGAACTCCTCTATTTTCACCTGACCTTGGGGCTCCCAGGGATTTAAAACCACATTTAAAAAAATTTAGGGCCTCACAAGGACCGTTTCTCTCCATGCTACCAATACTCAGCAATTTTCTAAGGATCCTCGGGCACAAAATAGGGAAGGGAAAGAGTAAAAAGTCAATCTTGAAGGGTCAACAGAAACTATCCAACATAGAAAATTAAATATAAGCTACTAAAGCTACCAACCTTAGTCAAAACTTTCATGCAGAGGAAGCAGCAGAGCCGCTGAACTTCCAAAGCTAACAGCTAGGGATCTCAGCAGAGCCAATGTGGACAGAAGATAGAGGGTGGAGAATGGTGGTAATTCCCTGAGTACTATACTTTGTGTAACAACTCTGGGGAGGTAAAGGAAAGCACCCCAATAATGATGTGCATTTAATTTCCCAGGAAAGCAATTTAAAATTGCACTAAATTTAAGGAAAATAAGATTCAAGCGACAACTTTTTGGGTGGAGACAAATGTGAAATTAACGAGTAAGAATAAAACAAACACAGACAAGCCTACATCCAATACGAAATAATGTTTATATAACCAAGTACATGAAAGTATAGTACATAAAAATTGAGAAATATATATACCAAAATGGTGAGAAAATTCAAAGAGCTTTAAAAAAATTAGAAAGGTTTGTTGGAGAAAAAGGATTTCTCTGCTTTTTGCTGAAAGATCACCCTGAGAAGAAAAACAAAGTAAAAGCATAAAAATATGAAGTATTATAGAATTCTAAGAGAATCACAGGATGGGGCACACGGTCCAATAAAGAGAACAGATGAAATACCATTAGCTTTCCTAGGCTTGAGAAGGTTTTCAGGTCTTGAAAATTAAAGGTAGAATGTTATACAGTGTTTCCTTTTTTTTTAAGAGGCTTTCCTTCAAATTTTGATGGGCTCGTTGAACTTAAACATTAATAGCATTTTCTGGGAGATTTCTGATCTTGGCTTTTGACTCTAAGCAAACAAATGTGAGAAGCCAAAGCTGTAGAAACAGAGAGATGCCTGGGGAAGTTGATAAGCGAAATAGATTGCTTTTCTGGAAATACTTGTTAGGAAATTATTACACAACAGCAGCCACTAAAGTGGTAGCTTTCAAGGTTTCTTGACAGCAACCACAGTAAAATATTCACTTTACTTTGTAACATGCCATACACAGACATAGGTATACATGCATTTACATAAATGTACATTCTTATATCTATATACTTATTCCATTCAGAACTGGTAATTTTGTCCCATAAAGTGAAACTAAGAATATAATTTACAAAGTAACATGGGCCTTTGGAACTCAGACTTAAAAGTTCCTTGAGGGCATTTTATATTGATTAGAACATAATAAGTACTCAGTATATTAATCCATCCTTTCATTTACCACTATGTACCAGGAACTAATAGCAACTAAAAATACAGAAGAAACTATTGAGCAGGATCTAACCAAGATTTGGTGGTGTGAATGAAGAAGGAATCTTTAAAGAATGAATAATTTAGTGAGTGAATAAAAGTTAATACTACAGGTCAAGGCAGAGGGAAAAGAACATGAAAGGAGTCTGAGACAAGAAGAGAAATAGGTCAACAGTTTTTTGGGTTTTTTTTTTTAATTTATTTTTTAAATTTATTTTTAAAATTTTTACTTTATTCTACTTTACAATACTGTATTGGTTTTGCCATACATTGACATGAATCCACCACAGGTGTACACGAGCTCCCAATCCTGAATCCCCCTCCCACCACCCACCCCACAGCATCTCTCTGGATCATCCCCGTGCACCAGCCCCAAGCACCCTGCATCCTGCATCGAACATAGACCGGCGCCTCGTTTCTTACATGATAGTATACATGCTTCAGTGCCATTCTCCCAAATCATTCCACCTTCTCCCTTTCCCTCAGAGGCCAAAAGTAGGTCAATAGTTTTTAAAACTGGAAATAGGCCACCATGACAGGAGATTGGTTAGTGGAAAGATGGTGTTATGGATTCTGAATTTTGTTCACGAAAAAAAATAAACGAAATCCTCACAATACAACATAACCAAACAAAGAAAAAATGGTATCTGTTGACTATAAAACCAAATACAGAAATGAAATTTAATTTTGCCTTTGACCTGGTTTGCAAGAACAGCTTTAAAGTTATAGAGCATAAAATATAATGCAAGTGTACTTGACACAAAGGCTGATTTAATTTCTTGCCAAAGCAGGCATTTATTGAAAACACATGCACCACACTAAAAAGGATCTTAAAATTTTATGTGCCACATTTGATAAGAGATTTAATTTATATTTTGGAATTTAGCTAGAAGCCTGGATTAGTGATGCAGCAACATAACAAGGACTTCAACTTTTTTTAGTTATGTCCTATTCACTTGGTCACTGGTAGTTTCAATTAGTTCAAACCAATATACTGATCTCAAAACAAAGGTTAAAGGTCAGGAACAATGAGACTAAGAGCATGAATGAAAGAACCAGCCTGCCAATGCAGGAGGCTCAGGAGATGCAGGTTCCATCCCTGGGTTGGGAAGATTCACCTGAAAAAGGAAATGCCTACCCATTACAGTATTCTTGCATGGGAAATCCCACGGACAGAGGAGCCTGGCGGGCTATAGTCCATGGAGTCCCAAAGAATCGGACATGTCTGAGTGACTAACACACACACACACACACCAGGAAGTGGCCAAATTAAAAAACAAAAACCATGAATCATGTCTCTATACTTTCCCAGTACAGATACTTTCCATAATTAATGCTGGTGTTTCCTGTATCATTTTCCTACTAGAATATCCATCTTGCTCACCACTGCATCAAGAGAAGTGTTAGGCACATAACAGTCATTTACATATTTTTTGAATTAATATATGGTCTTTACGGACCTTTAGTGGGAGGTTATGCAAGTATTCAAGAACATCATGCTGCTGGTGCTGCTGCTAAGTTGCTTCAGTCATGTCCGACTCTGTGTGACCCCATAGACGGCAGCCCACCAGGCTCCCCCGTCCCTGGGATTCTCCAGGCAAGAACACTGGAGTGGGGTTGCCATTTCCTTCTCCAATGCATGCAAGTGAAAAGTGAAAGTGAAGTCGCTCAGTCGTGTCCGACTCTTAGCGACCCCATGGACTACAGCCTACCAGGCTCCTCCATCCACGGGATTGTCCAGGCAAGAATACTGGAGTGGGTTGCCATTGCCTTCTCTGCAAGAACATCATTTATACACAATTAAGCACAAAAAAACTCACAACCAAATTTCAGTTAAACTTTAATTATACACCATAATATCAAAGGGCAAACTAGGGAAAAAATTAGAAGGAAAAGGTAGCAGGCAAGGCAATGGAGAAATACTAAAACTGTGTCACTAATCCTTATGAGAGTGCTTAAAACATGTTTTTAATCCTCCAAAGAGGACAAAATTCATTCTCATAAAAGCCATTTCTACAAAGTTCATTAAATATCCAGATTTTAAGTTGTATACCCAAAGAAACACATTTCTAAGTACCAAGATTGTTCATATATAAAATATAACAAACTGACAATTGAACTAAAAATGGAGTATTTTCAGTGCTCTATACTCTTAGATGAATCTTGCAGGACTTTAGGTGAAAGACTAACTCAATTAAAAATATATCCCTAGATGAGATATTTCAAGTATTAAAACAAAATTAAATTGCACAGTCTCTCTGGGCCTTAGATTTTACACCTGAAAAATAAAGGGATAGATTGATTGCTTCTTAAGGAGATCTTTCTATTTTAAGACTAGCAACAAAGCTTAGTTTCTGAGTGTGAATGGTGCTAATGTAAATGATTCTTGAGGTTACCAGTTGTAGGGGAACTATTATTTTTGTGAATTACAGCCAAGATAACAATTATTGCTTAATTATGTCTAAATGATTCTGATGGCTTTTGGGAGGCACTGGGGCACATCATCTTGCTTAGGCTGAACTATCTTCCCCAGTTATTCAACCAAGCACTAATCTATCTGCTGCTGGGATGGAATTTTACAGATGAAATTACAGTCCCTAATCAGTTAACTTTAAGTAGATCCCAAGTGGGACATAATCAGTGAGCCCTACAAAAGAGAGCTTGTTGTTTAGTCACTAACTTGTGTCTGACTCTTTTGCGATCGCATGGACTGTACCCTTATCAGGCTCCTCTGTCCATGGGACTTCCCAGGCAAAAATATGGGAGGGGTCACTAATTCCTTCTCCAGGGGATCTTCCCGACCCAGAGATCAAACCTACATTTCTGGTATTGGCAGGCAGACTCTTTATCACTGAGCCCCCAGGAAACCCAAAAGAGAGCCTAGGCTTTCCCTAAACAGAGACTATTCCACATACACCCATATGATTTTAACCTGCTCATCATCTTCTGTTCTTAAGTAGACTTTAAACTTTAGTCAGCCTTCAGAACTGCATATGCCAATTCTTTGTAAGAAATCCATATTATCTTTATGAATCTACTGGTTCTGCTCCTCTGCTTCAACTTTGACTCATATAATGATGCTGTATAAGCTATAAAGAGTGAACACTTTAAAATATTTTAATTGTTCCCATCAATTTCAATGAAATGTGTAGATATGAGGAGTAGACACATATATAATGTGCAGATAAAGGGTGTATTCAGATGTCACTCCAAGGTGTATAAAGGTAGACAAACCTAGACTCTCATGATTCATCTTCTCCCCAGACTTTGAATTTTCTCATTGTCTCTCTCCTTCCCTATCCAAAACTAAGATGAGGAGAGGATGAAAAGTTATTCACACTGAAGTATTAATATTTTACAACAGTTGGTATTTAAAATTTCCACAAGGTACGTCTACTTTAATAAAAGTGAAAGCTTCAACACAAAGGAGTATTTGGCAAATGGTGAAATAAGCAAGCAAATAAGGATATTCTCCAACACACAAATTCACAAACTCTCAAACGACCACATATTCTGCCTATCTATCAACTGGCTACCTCCCGGTATGTTTTTTTTGATGATTTATTCATTTTGTGATTCTAGATATGATTACAGCCAAACCTTTCACACCAGTAACATTTTCTTACCATATAGTACTTCTACAGAAGAAACTTACACTTTTTTAAATCATTCTGTATTATTTTGGTTTGGGTAGGGAGTCTTTGTATATTACTGGGCAATTATCATTTATTATTTAACTTTTGATGTACTTATGCCATATATTTCAAAATAGATCATGAGCTTCTTGAAGAGAGGGTTACAACTCAAACTTAAGAAAAAAAACACACAAAACACAAACCAACTAGTGTTTTTTCTAATAAGAGTGTAGCAATAAATCAATAAGAATTTATTAATTTGATAATTTGCAGAGTAGTATGTAAAATAAGGATAACTGTGGTTTGTCTCTTATCTGAAGGAATTTTTTTTCCTGTTTATGAGAAATGCTAGTAATCATGTTTTCATAATAAGACCATAACTTGGAAAGACGTACATCTTTTAGCCACAAAACTAAGAGTAAATATAAAGACAAATAAGAGACAAAATCAAATTTCAGAAAAGGACAAATCATTTGTTCCATATAGGTTTTTACTTTGGCTTTTACATGTTATCTCAACTTTAAGGCAATATTCATAAATGATTAGTAATAATTTTTGAGAATTTGATTATGTTACAAGTTACTCTGCTTTACCACAGTATTTAGAAGAAGCTGCTAGTCATTCTAGAGACTTTGGTCTATTGCTAGCCTAAAAACTCACTGCTGAAAGTATGAGGATATTCCTTGATTGCACATGCAGTACTGACCAATTGTTTCCAGACACTTGGTATACTATAGAATTCGAATGATTAGATTCTGAAAATAAGTGAATAAAATGAATACTTTAGAACCAGATGAATACGATACTAAAATTTAAAGGTTATAAGCTAAAAAGGAAAACCAACAAATGTGACTACATACAAATAAAAATTTCCACATATAAGAAAGCACCAAAAATAAAGTGAAAAGACAAGCTGTGAGAAATATTTACAAGTCAGGAATTTATTAGGTATTATTTCCCTAATAAACAAAGCTGGGGTGGGGGGGATAAACACTGTAGTAAAAAACACATCATTCAAAAGCAAGCTGAGCAAAGAATTTGAGAGATGACAGATTAAAATAGAAATGGCTCTCAAACTTATGAACTTCAACAGTAACTCCATAAAAGCAAATTAAAACAATGAGATGTCACTTTTAGTTGATCACGTGGCAGATTCATGTCAATGTATGGCAAAACCAATACAGTATTGTAAAGTAAAATAAAGTAAAATAAAATTAAAAAAAAAAAAAAACCAACACTTAAGTTCGGAATATGGTTTGGTAGAAACTCTCAGGGGGGCAACTGGAAAAATTTAACAAAACTAAAAATCATTGGCAATTCTACTTCTAGAAATTGATCCTAAACAAAAATGCACACTTAAGTACACAGACATATATATTCACTACAGCACTATTTATAACAATAAAAAAATAGAAGACACCCCAATAGCCTTCAATAGGAGAACAAACTCCAGTGTATGCATACAATAATATGACTACTATAAAAAAATACCAAAGAGAAATCTGTACTAACAGGAAAAGAGGTCTATGTATTTTGTTAGGCAAAAAGCTTTAAAGCAGAATTACAGTACAACCTCATTAAAATGAACATTTAAAATATTTTTCATGATAAAATATGAAGGTATTTGGAAGGGATACCTAAAAGTAACAACAGAGGTTATCTCACTATGAGATGTAGTGGGATTATGAAAGAGTTTCCTTTTGGCATTATCTAGTTTTGTAAAGCTCAATTTCTAAACAATGACTAAGAAAAAAGAAAGTTCAATATAACCATGACATCCTCGGTCCTTTGTTCTACCCTGTTGTATACTGTTTGGGTAGGGAAGTATCTGATACTGTAAAGTTTATGGAATACTAAATCAGGTTTTTTAAATTACAAGGGGGATGAAAGGGCGAACGCAAATATACCCTCAACATATATCCCATCAGTAATAGGTAGTCAAATATTGATATATATATATATATATATGCCTATTTAGCTTTTTAAATTGACTAATTTGTGTTTGAAGATCTGTGATTCACCTCCTACAAACTTCAGTCAATAATAACTTCCTCTATTAATTATGTGCTGTGTTCAATCGCTTTAGTCATGTCCTACCCTCTGCGATCCCATGGACTGTAGCCTGCCAGGATCCTCTGTCCATGGGATTCTACAGGCAAGAATAATGGAGTAGGTTGCCATGCCCTCCACTAGGGGATCTTCCCAACCCGGGGATCGAACCTGCATCTCCTGTGTCTCCTGATTCTTTACCTGAAGAGCCACCAGGGAAGCCTCTACTATCTATAGTATAGCTATTTCTAGTAGTTTTAATAACGAACTTTAAAATTTTTTAATTCATACTTCCAGTGAAATAGGTGTAATGCAGCTGCCAGCTCATGTAGAAATTCATTTTCTTATTTTATACGTGTTAGAGGTTGTTACAGAGCAGCACCATTCTCTAATGTGTCAAAGTTCTTGGGACTGTTGAAAATAAATATCTGGTAAGATCCATAGTAACAGGGGTGAGCTCCTATTTTGTTTCTGAGGTCTGACAGCCTTCTGCATGCTCCAAAGAATGCAAGAGTAGGGGAGAAGTGGGGGCCTGACAGCATCAATCACAGAAATCTGAAGTCCTTTTCCTTACAGATACACTGCTGTGCAACCTACACTTAAATCTCACAAAGCAATTAATGGTTCTAAAAGGGAACTAACTGCATGCCTCCAGCTGTGCCTGGCATCCTTCTCTTCTCAAATTCTAAAACAGACTCCATTTTTTTTTTAACTTAATACATAAAAGAAGACAGTAGGAGAAAAGCTAAGATTGGATAAGGACTGGTCAATAAGACTACAAAATGTTTTCACGAATGCTATATATATATATATGCCCCTCCGGTCAAATCTTCTGAGTAGTAGAGACGCTCCATAGAAGATACTTGGTTAAATATACAATAACAGAGTCCCTGCTGGTCAAAGCTAGTGAAGCTGTTCTTTTAGCTCAGTGGCAAAGAATACAAACTATATAGTACAAGAGAGGTTGGAGACTTGAAATACACTCCTGCCAACTGTTTTTTACTTTGAAAGATTTCTAAATCAGTGATAAGCTATCTGCACTGAGAAGGGAATGGAATATCCTCTAGTTGTATATGCAGTCCTTATGTACAAAATAAGCATGGCTCATATGGCATATTGCTGTTCTCTATTTTAGAACTAGCACAGGAACCATGTGATGTGTTCATTGCTATGGTAACTACATTTCAGTGGCGAACAGAGCAAACAGGCATGTAAAACATGTATAAGTTGTCAATATATAAGTAATTGCTGCCCTGGAGCTGCAATAACTTAAATTCCCTTGTTGGATGACTTTATCAGAATAAAACGCTACATCTTTTTTTTTTTTAATCACATTTAGTAAGTGTTCACTCTCTCTAATGCCTGCTCCGTTCAAGAAAACAAATGAATATTGTCTTTCATCCTAGGGTTTCAGTTGCTTCATAAAGAACTACTGCTATAACTATTACTACCACTACTACAGATCTACGCTTCTAAAAAAGAAGTGTAATGTCCTATGTGATTTAAGGATGGAAGAAGTCTCAGTCTTGGTCAACAGGAAAAATGCTTTTACTATCTTCTCTAGGGTTTTGAGTCTACTGTTAGGACCAACTAGGTCAGGTTTTTAGTTGATTATAGGGGAAGAAATCTCCGATTTGATACCAGTGTTATTTAAATCTTCCAAGTGCTTTCTTACCAAAAAAAGATCATCCAAAGATTTTGACTACTTTTAGAACAGTCTTATTGTCCTGTATTTTAATGAGATATTTATAATATTGTACACTTAATTGTAAATTTTCTGTATGATGTCACTTAGGAATGTAAACCTTAACAAGTTTCTCTGACAATTCTCTCTCCCTCACCCCTTCCTTTCCTCCCTTCCTATCTTTCAATCCATCATTCTGACTTTGTGGTGTTTTTGTTCAGTCCCTAAGTCATGTCTGATTCTTTGTGACCCCATGAACTGCAGCACGCCAGGCTTTCCTGTCCTTCACTATCTCTCCGAGTTTGCGCAAATTCATGTCCACTGAGTCAGTGACGATATCTAAGCATCTTATCCTCTGCTGCCCTCTTCTTTTGCCTTCAGTCTTTCCCAGCATCAGGATCTTTTCCAATGAGCCAGCTCTTTGCATCTAGCAGCCCAAGTACTGTAGTTTCAGCTTCACTCCTATCAATAAATATTCAGGGTTGATTTCCTTTAGGATTGACTGATTGTTACACTCCAAGGGACTCTCAAGAGTCTTCCTCAGCACCACAGTTCAAAAGCATCAATTCTTCAGCACTCAGTCTTCTTTATGGTCCAACTCTCACATCCATACATGACTACAGGAAAAACCATAGCTTTAACTACACGGATCTTTGTCAGAAAAATGAGGTCTTTGCTTTTTAACATTTTGTCTATATTTGTCATAGCTTTTCTTTCATGGAGCAAGTGTCTTTTGATTTCGTGGCTGCAGTCACTGTCCACAGTGATTCTGGAGCTCAAGAAAATATAACCTGTCACTGCTTCTACTTTTTCCCTTTTTATTTGCCATGAAGTGATGGGACTAGATGCCACAATCTTCGTTTGTTGAATGTTGAGTTTTAGGCACCTTTTTCTTTCTTCTCTTTCACCTTAATTAAGAGTCTCTTTAGCTTCCCTTCACTTTCTGTCATTCGAGTGGTATCATGTACATATCTAAGGTCGTTGATATTTCGCCCAGCAATCTTGATTCCAACTTGTGATTCACCAGCCCAGCATTTTGCATGATATACTTTGCACAATTATACAGCCTTGTCATAGTCCTTTTCCAATTGTGAACCAGTTGTTCCATTCAAGGTTCTAACTGTTGCTTCTTGACCTGCATACAGGTTTCTCAGGAGATAGGTAAGGTGGTCTGGTATTCCCAATTTATCAGCTTGCTGTGATCCACACAAAGAATTTCACATAGTCAATGAACCAGAAGTAGGTGTTTTTCTGGAATTTCCTTGCTTTCTCTATGATCCAATGAATGTTGGCAATTTGGTCTCTAGTTCTTCTGCCTTTACTAAAACCAGCTTGTACATCTAGAAGTTCTCAGTTAACATACTGCTGAAGCCTTGCCTGAAGGATTTTGAGCATAACCTTATTAGCACAAGAAATGAGTGCAATTGTCCAGTAGTTTGAACATTCTTTGGCATTGCCCTTTTGAGGACTGGAATGAAAACTGATCTTTTCCAGTCCTATGACCATTGCTGAGTTTTCTAAATTTGCTGGCACATTAAGTGCAGCAGTTTAATAGCATCATCTTTTAGGATTTTAAGTAGCTCAGCTGGAATTCTATCACTTCCCCGAGCTTTCTTTGTAGTAAAGCTTCCTAAATCCCACTTGACTTCACACTCCAGGATGTCTGATTCCAGGTGAGTGACCATACCATCATGGTTATCTGGGTCATTAAGACCTTTTTTGTATTCTTGCCTTCTGTTCTTCTGTGTATTCTTGCCTCCTCTTCTTAATCTCTTCTGCCTCTGTTAGGTCCTTACAGTTTCTGTCTTTTATCATGTCTATTCTTGCATGATATATTCCCTTAGTCTCTCAATTTTCCTGAAGCGATCTCTAGTCTTTCCCACTCTATTATTTTCTTCTACTTCTTTGCATTATTCATTGAAGAAGGCCTTCTTATCTCTCTTTCCTATTCTAGAACTCTGCATTCAGTTGAGTATATATTTCCCTTTCTCCATTGTTTTTTGCTTCTCTTCTTTCCCCAGCTATTTGTAAAGCCTCCTCAGATAACCACTTTGACTTCTTGCCTTTTTCTTTAGAATAGTTTTGGTCACTGCCTCCCGTACAGTGTTACGAACCTCCATCCAAAATTCTTCAGATATTCCAT
>SJYV01054457.1:2662536-2705294 GCA_006410875.1 Neotragus pygmaeus
TTGATACCAGTGTTATTTAAATCTTCCAAGTGCTTTCTTACCAAAAAAAGATCATCCAAAGATTTTGACTACTTTTAGAACAGTCTTATTGTCCTGTATTTTAATGAGATATTTATAATATTGTACACTTAATTGTAAATTTTCTGTATGATGTCACTTAGGAATGTAAACCTTAACAAGTTTCTCTGACAATTCTCTCTCCCTCACCCCTTCCTTTCCTCCCTTCCTATCTTTCAATCCATCATTCTGACTTTGTGGTGTTTTTGTTCAGTCCCTAAGTCATGTCTGATTCTTTGTGACCCCATGAACTGCAGCACGCCAGGCTTTCCTGTCCTTCACTATCTCTCCGAGTTTGCGCAAATTCATGTCCACTGAGTCAGTGACGATATCTAAGCATCTTATCCTCTGCTGCCCTCTTCTTTTGCCTTCAGTCTTTCCCAGCATCAGGATCTTTTCCAATGAGCCAGCTCTTTGCATCTAGCAGCCCAAGTACTGTAGTTTCAGCTTCACTCCTATCAATAAATATTCAGGGTTGATTTCCTTTAGGATTGACTGATTGTTACACTCCAAGGGACTCTCAAGAGTCTTCCTCAGCACCACAGTTCAAAAGCATCAATTCTTCAGCACTCAGTCTTCTTTATGGTCCAACTCTCACATCCATACATGACTACAGGAAAAACCATAGCTTTAACTACACGGATCTTTGTCAGAAAAATGAGGTCTTTGCTTTTTAACATTTTGTCTATATTTGTCATAGCTTTTCTTTCATGGAGCAAGTGTCTTTTGATTTCGTGGCTGCAGTCACTGTCCACAGTGATTCTGGAGCTCAAGAAAATATAACCTGTCACTGCTTCTACTTTTTCCCTTTTTATTTGCCATGAAGTGATGGGACTAGATGCCACAATCTTCGTTTGTTGAATGTTGAGTTTTAGGCACCTTTTTCTTTCTTCTCTTTCACCTTAATTAAGAGTCTCTTTAGCTTCCCTTCACTTTCTGTCATTCGAGTGGTATCATGTACATATCTAAGGTCGTTGATATTTCGCCCAGCAATCTTGATTCCAACTTGTGATTCACCAGCCCAGCATTTTGCATGATATACTTTGCACAATTATACAGCCTTGTCATAGTCCTTTTCCAATTGTGAACCAGTTGTTCCATTCAAGGTTCTAACTGTTGCTTCTTGACCTGCATACAGGTTTCTCAGGAGATAGGTAAGGTGGTCTGGTATTCCCAATTTATCAGCTTGCTGTGATCCACACAAAGAATTTCACATAGTCAATGAACCAGAAGTAGGTGTTTTTCTGGAATTTCCTTGCTTTCTCTATGATCCAATGAATGTTGGCAATTTGGTCTCTAGTTCTTCTGCCTTTACTAAAACCAGCTTGTACATCTAGAAGTTCTCAGTTAACATACTGCTGAAGCCTTGCCTGAAGGATTTTGAGCATAACCTTATTAGCACAAGAAATGAGTGCAATTGTCCAGTAGTTTGAACATTCTTTGGCATTGCCCTTTTGAGGACTGGAATGAAAACTGATCTTTTCCAGTCCTATGACCATTGCTGAGTTTTCTAAATTTGCTGGCACATTAAGTGCAGCAGTTTAATAGCATCATCTTTTAGGATTTTAAGTAGCTCAGCTGGAATTCTATCACTTCCCCGAGCTTTCTTTGTAGTAAAGCTTCCTAAATCCCACTTGACTTCACACTCCAGGATGTCTGATTCCAGGTGAGTGACCATACCATCATGGTTATCTGGGTCATTAAGACCTTTTTTGTATTCTTGCCTTCTGTTCTTCTGTGTATTCTTGCCTCCTCTTCTTAATCTCTTCTGCCTCTGTTAGGTCCTTACAGTTTCTGTCTTTTATCATGTCTATTCTTGCATGATATATTCCCTTAGTCTCTCAATTTTCCTGAAGCGATCTCTAGTCTTTCCCACTCTATTATTTTCTTCTACTTCTTTGCATTATTCATTGAAGAAGGCCTTCTTATCTCTCTTTCCTATTCTAGAACTCTGCATTCAGTTGAGTATATATTTCCCTTTCTCCATTGTTTTTTGCTTCTCTTCTTTCCCCAGCTATTTGTAAAGCCTCCTCAGATAACCACTTTGACTTCTTGCCTTTTTCTTTAGAATAGTTTTGGTCACTGCCTCCCGTACAGTGTTACGAACCTCCATCCAAAATTCTTCAGATATTCCATCTACCAGATTTAATCGCTTAAATCTATTTGTCACCTCCACTCTATAATCATAAAGGCTTTGACTGAGATCATATCTGGAGAGCCTAGTGGTTTTCCCTACTTTCTTCAACTTAAGCCAAAATTCTGCAATAAGGAGCTCATGATCTGAGCCATAGCTCCAGGTCTTATTTTTTCCTGACTGTATACAGCTTCTCCATTTTTAGCTACAAAGAATACAATCTGATTTTGGTATTGACCATTTTGTGATGTACAGCCATCAATTGTGTTGTTAGAAAAGGATGTTTGCTCTGACCAATGTCTTCTCTTGGCAAAACCCTGTTAGCCTTTGCCCTGCTTCACTTTGGACCTCAGGCCAAACTGGTCTATTGTTTCAGGTATCTTCCTACTCTTGCAGTCATATCCTCTGTGATGAAAAAGATGTCTTTCTTTGGTTTATGAGACAGCTAAAGGGATCTCATACCAATGACTTAAATTATGCTTTTATATAATACACACTTTGGGGTTTTTCTATAAAGAATCATATTCTGTGGGAAATAACACACTGCTAAATACAACAAATACTAAAAACAAGATGGACTCCTGAAAAAATCCATCAGAACTGTTTATTATTCATAGTAAATGACAATGTTATAAGCTTAACCACATCTTATAACTTGCCATTAACTTAGACCTGGAGGTTTGTTTGTTTTTTTAATTGTAATAAACTTAGAAAATATAGTATAATTTTATTGGAACTTGGAGAAAAAATACAGGTAAATAAAGCAGGTTATATTTATACTCAATATACTTTATACATACAACTATCATGCATAAATTAAGTTGGAAAGACAATAAACTTGTGCATAAAAGAGTAATCCACTTTCTGCTATTTCAGCAATAGGAACATTTTCTTCAAACTCATTGGTTCAGTTGCACCATATGGAGCATATTGATATTCAGACACCAAGAAATGTCTCGAAGATACACTTCATTCTAGTGTGTTAAAACTTTCTACTCTGCAACTATTGGTAGAAGTATATAATTCATATTCTACTATAAAAATGCAAATCATATAACTTACTATACTTATAGAAATAGAAAGGATTTCTAATGGTATCTATATTTCCAAGTCATAATTTCAACTTTGTTAGAAGTTTTTAATATATGTAAAGTCACTCATGATTTTGCTGATTTAACTACTACTACAGATGTAGTTCAGTCTCTCAGTTCTGTCCAACTCTTTGTGACCCCATGAATTGCAGCATGCCAGGCCTCCCTGTCCATCACCAACTCCTAGAATTCTCCCAAACTCATGTCCATCAAGTCGGTGATGCCTTCCGGCCATCTTATCCTCTGTTGTCCTCTTCTCCTCCTGCCCCCAAGCCCTCCCAACATCAGAGTCTTTTCCAATGAGTCAACTCTTCGCATGAGCTGGCCAAAGTACTGGAGTTTCAGCTTCAGCATCATTCCTTCTAAAGAAATNTTTCTGCCATAAGGGTGGTGTCACCTGCATATCTGAGGTTATTGATATTTCTCCCTGCAATCTTGATTCTAGCTTGTGTTTCTTTCAGTCCAGCGTTTCTCATGATATACTCTGCATATGAGTTAAATAAGCAGGTTGACAATATACAGCCTTGACGTACTCCTTTGCAGATTTGGAACCAGTCTGTTGTTCCATATCCAGTTCTAACTGTTGCTTCTTGACCTGCATACAAATTTCTCCGGAGGCAGGTCAGGTGGTCTGGTATTCCCATCTCTTTAACAATTTTCCACAGTTTGCTGTGATCCACACAGTCTAAAGCTTTGGCGTAGTCAATAAAGCAGAAGTAGATGTCTTTCTGGAATGCTCTTGCATGATCCAGAAGATGTAGCGGATGTTTCCTCTGCCTTTTCTAAATCCACTTTGAACATCTGGAAGTTCATGGTTCACATACTGTTGAAGCCTGGCTTGGAGAATTTTGTATACCCTAAACTTATAATAATAAGCTGTACACCCTAAACTCATGTAATTCTGTATGTCAATTCTATCTCAATAAAAATAGAAATGTTTACTTAAAAAGCAATTCAACTACATTTGAGTATAACACATTATAAACTAAGGTTCAAATAAACTAAGCAGCAAGATGCAAATTAAAAAGACTAATATTGCTATTGAAAGTGAAAAGTGAAAGCCGCTCAGTTGTGTCCGACTCCTGTGACCCCATGGACTGTAGCGCACCAAGCTCCTTGTTCCATGGGATTCTCCAGGCAAGCATACTGGAGTGGTAACTTTTCTCTTCCTCAGGGGATCTTCCTGACCAAAGGGCTGAACTTGTGCCTCCTGCATTGCATGCAGAATCTTTACCATCTGAGCCATGAGGGAAGCCCAACATTGCTGTTAGTATTTTCCAAATCAATCCACATTGACTCTATCCCTATACCAATCTATTAAACACAACATACTTCTGTCAAAGCATGATCTAATAATTTTACTATCACTGCCTTAAAACCTCTTTTTCTGTTGTTGAGCAAGGTTGTAAGACCTGGGGAGTGGGGAGCAGTTACTGAGTCTATTGCAATAATCCAGGAAGTGATAGAGCATCATGAACTAGGAAGAAGTTAGAAGAGGAGGTATGAGGTAGTTAGATTTTCAATATAGATTGACTGTAGATTTACACACAATTATTTTGATTAATGTGACAATGGATACAAAGCTCCTTGACTACAAACCACTGGATAGATATCTCTGACCTAAAATTGCCACTTCAGATTTATAAACTAAGAATGACAAGTAGACATAAATGTCTTCAAATAATCCAGAAATAGTCTCAGTCTTAATGTACATGGCATACCTATGGCTATCAAAAGCTCCATTATAACTTCAATGAGTTAACATACAAATATACCTATTATAGGTATAAACTATACCTCTTTGTGACAGCCCAAAGAGAGTTCTATAAACTCAAGGGGAAAATTAATGAATGAATGAAAACTTCATAGAATAAATTACATCTATCCCTCGAGACACAACATGTCCCTCACGGCACAATGTAGACACAACTCTACATTCATCATGGTCAGGTATTTAAGAATACACCCTTATTTTACATGAATTCAGAACAAAGTACTTTCTCTTCATAATATTTAAGTCTATACTTATAAATTAAGAAGTATCTTAATAATGTCTGTCACTTCCACTACACTATAAAATCCTTATGGGTAGGGACCATAGCTCTTCTTATTCAACTAAGTATCCTTAATATTGGAAGTAGTGGACACTTAATAAATCACTATGAAATAAATGAATAAAAAAAGGGAGGAAGTTAAAATTTTTTTGTGAGGTTTTCCAGGATCATGGAAATTTGATCCTCATCCACTTAGTTATAACAGGTAACTCTTGTTTAAAAAAGAAAAAAAAAAGTTCCAGTTGTATCCATAGTGCAAATTCATTTATTCATTCAGAAAATACTGAGTGTCTACAGTGTGCAGATACTGTTTAAGGGGTTGAGAATACAGCAATAAATGAGACACAACATTTTCATCCTTGTGGAGCATACTCCATTCTTGCATTCAGTGGCTTTCTGAAGCCATTTTTTCTGTGTAAAACATCTTTACTCCCTACCATGAAGGTTTTGTGAACATTCAATCTTCTGGTATACTTGCCAGGTAAAATACTAGATTACCAGTTAAATCTGAATTTCATGTATGTAATTAATTATTTTTTAGTTTAATTATATCTCTAACATTGTGAATTCCATCTGAAATTCAAATTTAAACGGACATCTTGCATTTTTTAAGCTGTTTCTGACAATCTTGTTGACTGGTAATTTCCCCCCTTTCCAAATTTCTATTCTAACTATATTCAGGATCACAGAGTTTAACATTTAATCATTCTCTTCTGTAGGAATTTTGTTTTGTTGCTATATGTTATAAGCACATAACAAATACTTGATAGATAAAGACAGAAACGAAAATTACACTGAATATTCATTTACAGAGATGTTCTTCCAAATAGTACTCGCAACAGTGAAACAATCAGAAACAGTAAAAATGTTCAGAAATACAAGACTAACGAAAATAAATGACATTAAACAGCAACCTAAAATGATAACTGAAAGAACAATTAATGACACTGGAAAATAATGAAAATTAATGCTAAGTGGAAAAGGAGAAATAAAGTTACAATATTGGAAATAATTTCAATTTGTTAAAACTTTGCATATGCCCAACAGTTTGCAACATTCTTTAAAAATGCCAATGTCATGACAGAGAAACACCAAGAAACTGTTTCAGATTAAAGGAAACCAAAGACATATGACAAATAAAGGCAATGCACAATCTTGAACTGGATCTTGGAGTAGGGAAACAAAATTACTAGAAAGAACATTCCTGGAAGACAGGAAAAATCTGAATATACGCCGAGTATCATATGCAAAAAGAGAAAAAGCTCAAAGCTTATGGGAGAAATTTATTTGATTCTTCTTATAACTTTTCTTAAATTTGAAAATCATTTCAAAATAAAAACTTCAGGGACTTCCATGTGGTCCAGGGGTTAAGATTTCGTGTTCACAAAGCAGTGGATCTGGGCTAGATCCCTGGTCAGGAAGCTAGATCGCACATACCCCAACTAAGAGTTTGGATACCATAACTAAAGATCCTGAATGCTGCAACTAAAAGATGCCACATGCCAAAAAGAAGACTGAAGATCCTGAGTGCCACAGCTAAGATCCAGTGCAGGCAAATAAAAAGTAAAAAAAAATTAAGCTAAGAAAACACTGAAAAAAACAACAGAAAAAAACCAAACATTGTGAGGAAACACAAAAATTTTTTAGAATAAGTAACGCTGAAATGAAAGTTAATTTTATCTTTGACTGTTTCTATATTTTATTCTCTATATGAGCATGCATTATTATTATAGTTGGAAAAGTATTAAAACTCACTTAAAGGTCATCTGATAAAATATATAGTCCATGACTTGTTAATTTGTCTTATTTATAGACTTTCAGGATAAAATTTTTTTTTTAACGCTAAAAAAAGATCACTACAAAATAAATTAGAAGACTGAACACATTCTCAATTCTAGGGGCTTCCTTGGTGGCTCAGATGGTAAAGTGTCTGCCTGCAGTGCAGGAGACCTGGGTTCGATTCCTGGGTAGGGAAGATCCCCTGGAGAAGGAAATGGCAATCCATTCCAGCACTCTTGCCTAGAAAATCCCATGGACGGAGGAGCCTGATAGGTTACAGTCCATGGGGTCACAAAGAGTCAGACACGACTGAGCGACTTCACTTTCACTTTTTCACTTCTATTTCTACTCTTCTCTCTACTATCCAAGATGTTCTATTTTCTTATGACACAGCTTTTCTTAATTTTAAAAAGCTCTACTGTAAAACTAATCTAGGCATCAGCAATCTTTTTAGAAATGTTCCCTGGACTTGTTACCTATTATACAAAGAGATAAAGGGACTATGATAACTAAATCAATGACATCGTGGGAGTAATGTTCTGATCGTTTATATACAGAACTCAGTACAAATTTGAGAATAGCTAGACAAATAGAGATAAAAATATTTCTAGGAAAGGCCTCTTAAAAATTTTTTTTATTTGGAGTAATAGTTACTTTAAAATCTGGTTAAGTTCTACAGTACAGCAAAATGGATCAGCTATACTTATACATATATTCCCTCTTTTTTGGATTTCCTTCCCATTTGGATGACCAAAGAGCAGCTATACAGTAGGCCCTCATTAGTTATCTACTTTATACATAGTATCAACAGTGTGTATATGTCAACCCTAATCTCCCAATTCACCCACATCCTATTTCCTCCTTGGTGTGGGGTGAATTGGGATCCTCTACAGTTCCCTAGGGCTTCCCTGTGGCTCAGCTGGTAAAGAAACCGCCTGCAATGTAGGAGACCTCGGTTCGATCCCTGGATTGGGAAGAACTCCTGGAGAAGGGAAAGGCTACCTACTCCAGTATTCTGGCCTAGAGAATTCCATGGACTGTATAGGCCAAGGGGTCACAAAGAGTCGGACTCGACTGAGCAAACTTCACTTTCACAGTTCCCTATTTCTGTGTCACTATCTCTTCCTATGCTCTTGCCGTATGGAAATTAATATATTAAAATCACAATTTAAAAGACCCTTTCTAAATCTTCCCCTCTCCCAAAGTTTCCACTTCTTTCATTTGTTATTTGAAAACTAGTGCTAAGTATCATTCAGTTGTGAACAACATTGCTTCGTAGGTTTGTATCTTTTCACCTATTTTGTAGCTGGTCTACATTTTCCTGAGCAACAAACAAAAGTTCTACTGATCTATTTTCTGGTATTCCTTATAGTGCATTTTGGGGTTCAATATATCAAGAAATGTAGACTCTGACTTTACATAACAAATGTGAAAT
Source organism: Neotragus pygmaeus (assembly GCA_006410875.1). Lineage (NCBI taxonomy): Eukaryota > Metazoa > Chordata > Mammalia > Artiodactyla > Bovidae > Neotragus > Neotragus pygmaeus. The sequence goes on from SJYV01054457.1 coordinate 2,671,087, forward strand.
TTGATTAGGAAGGAGTAAACTGAATTTACCTCCAAGCCAGAATTGCCCCCTTGAAAGAGGCAGATACTGAAGAGGTCATTTTTAAACTAATACCATGCTGACAGAAAGAAAACTTATATTTCCCTATGCAATAAAAAATTAATTTCATACAAATTATCAACCCTAGTTGGCTTGATGTTATAATAAAAGAACTTTACTTGTCAAATTAAATATTCTACCTTAATATGACTAATTAGTACTAATATTAATAAATTAGTACTAATATCCACTCTATTAACAAATGTCTCCACACTTAATATTTACTTTCATTCAGGTCAATTACTGAAAACACACACTGTTTCTTAAACGGCATTTTTCATTATAGTTCAAAAGGAACAGTAACATTTATAACAACAGTCATGGGGGATACCATATCTATTTGGCTTAAAAAATATCTAACATCAATCCTATGAGCATCACATTTTTGAAAAAACATTAGGACACTCTTCCAAAGAAAAAGAATTAAAAATTGAAGGAGCCAATCATTTCTTGAATGTACAACAAGATGATAGGTTTAAATCTTGTTTCTTAGGGAGCAAAATTTGGCTGAAGTTTCAGTTTCCTAGTCTCCCTTCTCTACACTATGAACTGAAACCAGAGAGTAACAAGAGGGCTGACAAAATACTTCTGGTGGGGACTATAGTCCCCTGGGCTTGAGAAGTTAGTACAGGGTTACCACAAAATTGAGGCTCTTAAAACTATTCATATGAACTGGGATCCTTAAGCCAGACCTGAATTTCATATTGTTAAAACATACTGCAGATTCTTATTTTCAAAAAGTTGAGAGAAAAGGGATGATGATAAGCAAGTGACTGTGTAATAGCACTGTTGACATTCTAAAAGGATTTTAAAATGCAGATGTAGAACACAGTACCTGATACAGAATATTCTCTTAATAAATAGTGGTCAAATTGAAGGACAATATTTAATCACCTAAAAATATTTTAAATGTGTCAAATATAGCCTAAAATAGCTAAAAGTTTAGTTTGGAGGATTCATATTTATGACCAATTCTTAAATCCGAAATCTTCCTAAGATCAAAAGTAACGATTAAAACAAACAGAAGAAAAAAACAGCAGTGACTAAGCAGGAAAATCGTATTTAAAAAGACAACCATTCTATACAATTTGCAAAGATTCAAACTCCCAGCAACGGGGTAAAAAAAAAAAAACTCACCCATTCATTTATTAAATGTTTAGTAAACACATATTATTTGTTAGGCAGTGGGACTATAATAATGAACAGAAGTCTACTCTGAAAGAACATATTAGTGTAAAAGAAAATACATAAACATGTAATTACTAAACTATGCAACTGTTAAGAAAAGTGTGTTATAATTACACACAAAATATCACTAAATCAAATTTTTAAAATGACTAAGTGAATGGGGATGGAGGAGAAGGAAAGGAGAAAGTAAGGGAAGTGACACAAGTTTTAATGGATAATTAGAAGTTTGCCAGAAATAATTAGAGGCATTAAAGATAAAGACAGAAGGACTGAAAGAGAAAAAACATGAAGGCAAAAATTAAATGGCACAGTCTAGAAAACCTGAGTAGTTAGGAAGTTCAGGAGAAGGAGGGATTTTCAGGAGAAAAGAAAATAAAGATAAAACTATTAATATATAATGAGGACTCATTCATATTCACTGAATGATTTTAGACAAGCAAAAATGAGATGTAAGTCTTTAAAGTCCGTATCTTAAGAAATGATCATTTTTTAATTTACTGGATTATTTTTATTGTGCTCAAATGATAGGCTGATAGGTGCTGAGTCAATTATAGTCTTCATTCAGTTTAATTCTCGTAGCAACCAACTTTTTGAAATAAGGCTAGACTCTGACCCTTCTAATGAATTCTGTTTGATAGCAGTGCCTTAAAAATAGTCAATAAACAAACATTAAAATAACTCCATTAGAAACAACATTCATGTATACAGCTGTTGTCAGTGAAAAGTATTCCAAATATGGACATTTAACATGACCGTTTTAGAAACATCAAAGCTAGGAAATTACTGTTGATAACATACTATAGAACCTATTAAAAATTCCCCAATTATTCTCCTAATGTCAAACAAGAAAGCTACAGAAAAAATTCAACCTGAGTCAAGTAACAGACAGTTAAAAAATTCTAGATATAGTCATAGGCTCCTTTATATGTCATATAAATTCAGCTTTTCTTTACAAGTAAGTCAGTTTCATTATAATTTTAGTAATAATATTAAAGTTCATTAAGCAAAAGTTTCAATATTAAGTCACTGCCTTTATATCATGGCATACCAGACAAATACTACTATAATAGTGACACATTTATAGAACAGTAACTAAAACATTCTTTGGCATTGCCTTTCTTCCAAGCTGGGCTTTATCAATACGTGAACCGTGAACTTCCAGATGTTCAAGCTGGTTTTAGAAAAGGCAGAGGAATCAAGGATCAAATTGCCAACATCTGCTGGATCATTGAAAAAGCAAGAGAGCTCCAGAAAAACATCTACTTCTGCTTGATTGACTATGTCAAAGCCTTTGACTGTGTAGATCACAACAAACTGTGGAAAATTCTTCAAGAGATGGAAATATCAGACCACCTGACCTGCCTCTTGAGAACCCTATATGCAGGTCAGGAAGCAACAGTTAGAACTGGACATGGAACAACAGACTGGTTCCAAATAGGAAAAGGAGTACGTCAAGGCTGTATATTGTCACCCTGCTTATTTAACTTCTTTGCAGAGTACATCATGAGAAACGCTGGGCTGGAAGAAGCACAAGCTGGAATCAAGATTGCCAGGAGAAATATCAATAACCTCAGATATGCAGATGACACCACCCTTATGGCAGAAAGTGAAGAGGAACTAAAAAGCCTCTTGATGAAAGTGAAAGAGAAAAGTGAAAAAGTTGGCTTAAAGCTCAACATTCAGAAAACTAAGATCATGGCATCTGGCCCTATCACTTGATGGGAAATAGATGGGGAAACAGTGGAAACAGTGTCAGACTTTTAATTTTTATGAAGGGGTTATATATCTTCTCTGAAACATCATTTCCTACTTTCCTGGATTGACCTTATAATAACCTTAGATTTTGCCTGTATCGTAGGCTCCTCTCACTTTCTTTGCTTATACTGACAGAAAAGAGACAGGAATGGAAAAACCTATACAAACAGTCAGAGGAAGGTGACTTCCATCTTTCGTTGGAAGAAACTAGGCACTTTTGTATACTTAAAAGGGTAGGATAACCATTTTAGATACAGCCTTATTTCCCACATTCATGTTGGAAATACCTTAATATGAGGAGAGAAAAGACCATCTTTTACATTGTCAGAATATGGATCTGGTGACAACCTGGCTCTCTGAAAGTGTTTGGAAATCATGTTATCTTAAAGAATTAGATTTTATAAAAAGATACAAGAACTCAAAACGGAATTCTTTGAGGATAAAATGTGCACAGACTTGAAAGAGAAAGGAAAATTTCCCCCAAATTAAAAATTATACCTTTATAAAGAAAGTCTTCTAACCAAACAGAGACTACATGGATGAAGATGTATGCATGTATAGCACTTATTATATTTGGTGCACATGATTTAAAAATTTACACAGATTTTCATACTGAAATAGCAAATGACATTTTTGCATAGACACTGACAGAATACTTCAGATAAGATAGAGTTTACTAAAAATTATTTACAATTAAAACTATTCCTGTTTTCCAATTCTTAATTTTTATAATGTAATTTTAAAAAGAATAAAAAAATAAAAAAGAATCAATGGCTATTAGAAAGATTGTTGTTGTTTAGTTGCTAAGTCATGTCTGACCCTTTGTGACCTCTTGGACTATGCCTGCAAGGCTCCTCTTGTCCATGGGATTTTCCAGGCAAGATTACTGGAGTGGTTAGCCATTTCCTGCTCCAGGGGATCTTCCTGACCCAGGTATCAAACCTGTGTCTCCTAAAACCAGTGAGACACCAGGGAAGCCCATTAGAAAGATTAAGAAGAATTTAATGGTGTAAACAATAAATGTCAATAAAGATCCCTTTCCTTTCCCAGCAAAATATATAAAAAAATAAAGTTAGCCTATTCCACCTAGTTTAGTAAAAAAATGATCAGGATTTACTTATATGGTGCTATAGCCATTATTCAAGCTTAGAAAACATGGATTCAAATAACGAAAGCCAGTTTTACATTTCTTTCAGTGTGCTGATGCCTCAAGAAGCATTCCTGTTTTTGGCTGCACATCACTGACATAATATGATTATAAGAGCTGGTAAGCCACAACAAAAAAAACTACAACAAAAAAATGCAGAGCTGTGTTTACTGTTTTATAATTCATAAATTAATAAAATATTTTTAAAGTTAAATCATCACTTACAAAAGAGAGTCTATTCAATTTTTCAGGTCTGCACTAGAGATTTTTAATATACTGAATCCTCTGTAGGATCAATAGGTTTAAAATGGATTTCTCTGCAAGAAAATGTACAGTGTAGGAATACTGCCAGCAAAAGTATGGATAGAACAGAGTAACACATAATTTTTATAAATAGAAATCATCTGTAAGATTCAAAACACTAGGTCTATGAGGAGGAGTTTTATCTAAAATGTAGCATTCGTAATATCCATGAAATAATTAAACTGAATTCTTCTGCCCAATTTTCTACATGTATTTCATTATTTAAACTCTATCTTAAAGCACACTGTACCAGTAATATGACGTTTCGCTGTGAAATTAAGTGGTAACTCTTGACAAAGCAGTTATTATCATGAGATAATTGACCTTATTTGAGAGTTAAGTATCCTGAAGCAAAGTTGAGGGTACTTAATCCTGGCAGGTTAATTATTCAGTGATTACAGAGACTTGAAAGGTATTATTCTTAAGAACACTTTGCAAGATGACACTATTAAAAAAAAAAAACCCTTAATTTAATAAAAATGAAAACAAGAAGAAAAATCAAGTTCTTTAGTCATGTACTGCTAGATAATGACTACAAAGCAGACTGCATTAGCAGGCATCAATGAATATAATTACCTGCACGCAGAATGTCCTTCATTAAGCTGATTACATGTGACTCTAGGTAACAAATGGTGTGGCTGAAGGGAAATGCTTTAAACTTTGAAGATGTCAGAAACAAATTACAATACAAACATTTAAATAATTTATATTTTAAAACTATCTTAACAAAAATAACCAATAAATTCAGGTGTGCAGTTTAAAAGTACAAAATGCAATTTAACAGATTATCAATATTTTTAATTAAGAAACTATAGAAACTTATTGCTATGAATTTCTAAAAGTAAATCACACAAATCAAAATTACAATGAGATAATGAGATATTACATTACACCAACAGGATGCTACTGCAAAAAAAAAAGGAAAATAACAAGTGCTAGCAAGGTTGTAGAGAAACAATAACCCTTGTACATTGCTGGTGGGTATGTAAAACAGTGTACCCGCTGGGAAAAACAATTTGGTGGTTCTTCAAAAACTTAAAAGGAGATTATTAGCTATGACCTAGAAATTCCACTTTTACATATCCAAAAAACCTGAAATCAGGGACTTGAACAGATACTTGTATACCAGCGTTCACAGCAGTATTATTAACAAAAGTCAAAAGGTAAAAACAAACTGAATATCCATCAACAGATGAATAAATAGACGAAGGGGAAACTCTGATAAAACACTGATGAAATTTGAAAATATTATGTTAAAGGAAATAAGCTGGACAGACAACTATGGTATGATCCCACTTTGTGAGGTACCTAGAGTAGTCAAATTCATAGAGAAAGAGAGTAGAAATGTGATAACCCAGCACTGGCAGAAAAGAGTAATCAGTAGTTATTGTTTAATGAGTACAAAGGTACTGTATTGGAAAGATGAAAAAGTTCTGTGACTGGATAGTGATGATGATTGCACACTACTGTCAGTGTACTTAAAATCAATGAATTATACACCCAAAAGCAGTAAATTTGTTATGCATTTTTACCATGATAGAAGAAAGAAAAAAGGTCACATGAGTTAATACTTTATACTTTCTTTTTATCATATTAATGGAGCCCTGGTATTTCTACGATCACTTTTACTTTGTTTTAGAATGAGCTCAACCAAATATTTTCAGATATCTCTTAGAGAAGAATATTCTTTTCCCAGGGCATATCAAACAGAGAAAAGAAATAGTAGAGTTAAAAGAAGGGGGAAAATCTAGCTTATAAAGCATTATAGTCAAGCCTATTAACAATGAAAAAGACTATCGAAAGTTAATGTTTGGGACTGTATTATTCTAGATTTCAGAACAAGGACTTGCTGATTTATAGCAAAACTGGTCAGTGTTACTGAATATCAGAATGTTAGATTCATTAGAAAATGAATCCATGGTTTTTGAAAAAAACATTCTTAGGTTATAAGAAAAAATTTAAAAGATCATCTAGTATGTCTATATAAATCCCTCACTTTACCTATCAGGAGAGGAAAGAACAGTGTTTGGCTAATCAACAAATTGATTAAATTTACAATTTTTAATTGAAAAAATCTATAAACATTTTTCTTAATATATAAAGATATATCATTTGTTAATATTTAAAGTAGGGCCAAAGATTTCAGTGTATATATGCTGACTGATACTCCAGAGTCTACCTTACAGAATCAGATCCACAATTCTTGGTTCATGAATTCCACTTTCAGTTTCTTTAAAGCAGAATCAAAACTTGAAGACTTCTATGAAACATCCCTGAATGCAGATATTTATGGGTTCTTCATCCTTTACTCTTTCAAACTTTGCATGCTCACACCTAATTCAAGAAGCTTTTAAAAAATTATTAGTTTAGTTTTGGCACCACAGGCTCTGTTCCTGTGTGCAGGCTTTCTCTAGATCTGGTATGGGCTTCTCTTGTTTCAGAGCAAAGGCTAGAGGTATATGAGCTTCAGTAGTTGCACCAAGTGAGAGCTCAGTAGTTGTGATACATTGGCTNAAGTGCTAGCAAGGTTGTAGAGAAACAATAACCCTTGTACATTGCTGGTGGGTATGTAAAACAGTGTACCCGCTGGGAAAAACAATTTGGTGGTTCTTCAAAAACTTAAAAGGAGATTATTAGCTATGACCTAGAAATTCCACTTTTACATATCCAAAAAACCTGAAATCAGGGACTTGAACAGATACTTGTATACCAGCGTTCACAGCAGTATTATTAACAAAAGTCAAAAGGTAAAAACAAACTGAATATCCATCAACAGATGAATAAATAGACGAAGGGGAAACTCTGATAAAACACTGATGAAATTTGAAAATATTATGTTAAAGGAAATAAGCTGGACAGACAACTATGGTATGATCCCACTTTGTGAGGTACCTAGAGTAGTCAAATTCATAGAGAAAGAGAGTAGAAATGTGATAACCCAGCACTGGCAGAAAAGAGGAATCAGTAGTTATTGTTTAATGAGTACAAAGGTACTGTATTGGAAAGATGAAAAAGTTCTGTGACTGGATAGTGATGATGATTGCACACTACTGTCAGTGTACTTAAAATCAATGAATTATACACCCAAAAGCAGTAAATTTGTTATGCATTTTTACCATGATAGAAGAAAGAAAAAAGGTCACATGAGTTAATACTTTATACTTTCTTTTTATCATATTAATGGAGCCCTGGTATTTCTACGATCACTTTTACTTTGTTTTAGAATGAGCTCAACCAAATATTTTCAGATATCTCTTAGAGAAGAATATTCTTTTCCCAGGGCATATCAAACAGAGAAAAGAAATAGTAGAGTTAAAAGAAGGGGGAAAATCTAGCTTATAAAGCATTATAGTCAAGCCTATTAACAATGAAAAAGACTATCGAAAGTTAATGTTTGGGACTGTATTATTCTAGATTTCAGAACAAGGACTTGCTGATTTATAGCAAAACTGGTCAGTGTTACTGAATATCAGAATGTTAGATTCATTAGAAAATGAATCCATGGTTTTTGAAAAAAACATTCTTAGGTTATAAGAAAAAATTTAAAAGATCATCTAGTATGTCTATATAAATCCCTCACTTTACCTATCAGGAGAGGAAAGAACAGTGGTTGGCTAATCAACAAATTGATTAAATTTACAATTTTTAATTGAAAAAATCTATAAACATTTTTCTTAATATATAAAGATACATCATTTGTTAATATTTAAAGTAGGGCCAAAGATTTCAGTGTATATATGCTGACTGATACTCCAGAGTCTACCTTACAGAATCAGATCCACAATTCTTGGTTCATGAATTCCACTTTCAGTTTCTTTAAAGCAGAATCAAAACTTGAAGACTTCTATGAAACATCCCTGAATGCAGATATTTATGGGTTCTTCATCCTTTACTCTTTCAAACTTTGCATGCTCACACCTAATTCAAGAAGCTTTTAAAAAATTATTAGTTTAGTTTTGGCACCACAGGCTCTGTTCCTGTGTGCAGGCTTTCTCTAGATCTGGTATGGGCTTCTCTTGTTTCAGAGCAAAGGCTAGAGGTATATGAGCTTCAGTAGTTGCACCAAGTGAGAGCTCAGTAGTTGTGATACATTGGCTTAGTTGCCCCGTGGCTTAGGGAATCTTCCTGGACCAGCAATCAAACATTGGCAGGTGGATTAACTATTGGACCACCAGGGAAGTCCTCAAGAATAATTTTTTAAAGCAATTTGTCTTTATTGAGTTTTGTACCTGAACTTAATTCATTAAACTAATTCACATTCAAATCATGAACTCCTTATTGTCAAATTCAGACTTAAGTTGAAGAAAGTGGGGAAAACCACTAGACCATTCAGGTATGACCTAAATCAAATCCCTTATAACTACACAGTGGAAGTGAGAAATAGATTTAAGGGACTAGATCTGATAGACAGAGTGCCTGATGAACTATGGACAGAGGTTCGTGACACTGTATAGGAGACAGGAATCAAGACCATTCTCAAGAAAAAGAAATGCAAAAAAGCAACATGGCTGTCTGGGGAGGCCTTACAAATAGCTGTGAAAAGAAGAGAAGCAAAAAGAAAAGGAGAAAAAAAAAAAGATACCCATTTTACTGCAGAGTTTCAAAGAAATAGCAAGGAGATATAAGAAAGGCTTCCTCAGCGATCAATACAAAGAAATAGAGGAAAACAATAGAATGGGAAAGACTAGAGATCTTAGCAGCAGCAGCAGCAGCAGCAGCAGTAGCAGAGATCTCTTTAAGAAAATGAGAGATGCCAAGGGAACATTTCATTCAAAGATGGGCTCAATAATATTTAACTTATATGCAGAGTACATCATGAGAAATGCTGGGCTGGAGGAAGCACAGTGGCTGACTTTATTTTGGGGGCTCCAAAATCACTGCAGATGATGACTGCAGCCATCAATTAAAAGACTCTTACTCCTTGGAAGGAAAGTTATGACCAACCTAGATAGCATATTCAAAAGCAAAGACATTACTTTGCCAACAAAGGTCCATCTAGTCAAGGCTATGGTTTTTCCAGTAGTCACGTACTGACGTGAGAGTTGGACTATAAAGAAAGCTGAGTGCCGAGGAATTGATGCTTTTGAACTGTGGTGTTGGAGAAGACTCTTGAGAGTCCCTTGGACAGCAGGGAGATCCAACCAGTCCATCCTAGAGGAGATCAGTCCTGGGTGTTCATTAGAAGGACTGATGTTGAAGCTGAAACTCCAATACTTTGGCCACCTCATGTGAAGAGTTGACTCATTGGAAAAGACCCTGATGCTGGGAGGGATTGGGGGCAGGAGGGGAAGGGGACAACAGAGGATGCTGGATAGGATCACCAACTCAATGGACAGGAGTTTGAGTAGACTCCGGGAGTTGGTGATGGACAGGGAGGCCTGGTGTGCTGTGACCTGAGGTCACAAAGAGTCAGACACAACTGAGCGACTGAACTGAACTGAACTATATTTTATAACTGCATAAAAATAAAATTATTCTTAGGGACAAATAAATTTGACTCTTGATCAGAAAAAAAAATTGTAGGAAAAAAAACTGGTCGAGCAGAAAATAGTCTAAAAGCTTAATATTTTTTCCTTATTCACCTGGCACTACTTATGATGTTTTAACAGTGGAATGGAGAGTGCATGTTTTTCAAGAAAGTTAAGTGAAACTTGAGAGGCAGAGTAGCAGTACTCCAAAGGACACGTTCAACAGTACATAACATAGCCTCAGTACAGTTGACCCTTGAACAAGACTGCTTGAACTGTGCAGGGTTCCACTCAGGAGCAGATTCTTTTCAATAGTAAATACTGCACCACTACTCAATATGCCTTTGCTTGGAACCCTGAGTACAGTAGAACCATTAGGGTGGGGGGAGCCAACCATAAATTATAAGCAGAATTTTTATTGCCTTTACAGTTGGCACCCCTGACCCTTGTGTTTTTCAGAGGTCAATGGTACTTACTATGAATCAAGCCAAAACTTCATGTGCATTAGAAAACCAGCCACAGTACTGATGTGCAAAATTAAATGATGATTATTGTGGACACCCAATGTAATTTTAAAGTGTTATTTAATGATAAAGTATGATAATTTAAAATAATCTGTCCAAATTAAAAGTCAGGACTATCAAAATACTCCTCCTCTGACTTGATACTGCCCTTGAAATACAAGGGATCTTTCATAGCAATAACAGAAATTTGGTACGTGGTGAACCAAACAAAAAATTGGCAATTCATTTTTTAGGGGAGATACCTCTTCCTTCACCTATTTCATATCTTCATTTTAACATTGATTCTTTAGAGCTTTTTATTTGAACAACTCAAGGTTAATTTTCTCCATTTTTAAACTTCTGTAAACAGAATCACAGAGTATATATTATTTTCAAAACAGCTTTATAAGATATAATTCAAATATAATTATCTGCACAAATTAAAGTATCTAAAGTTTTAAAACAAGCGTGAAGTCCTGAAACCACAACCACAATCAAGATAAGGAATAAATTCATCATGTCCATTTGTGATCACCGCCTTACAGCATAACTCCTTCCCAAGCAACCATGAATCTACAAATTTTGAATTTTCTAGAATTTAAATGGAATCATACAGAATGTACTTTTTGTCTGGCAGCTCATGTTTTACTCAGCATAAATATTCAGATTGTGTTGATATATGTATATTCATCTGTGTTGGTGTATATATAAATACATTTCTTTTATAGAGTAGTATTCAACTGCATAGATATATCACAATTTATCTAGTCACCAGTTAATGAACACTAAATTGCTTCCAGACTGAATATAATAAAAATTCCTATAAGCATTTGTGTATGTGTCTATATGCACATATACTTTCACTTCTCCAAGGTGAATACCAAGGAGTAACACAGCTAGGTCAAATGGTGGGTATATATCTAACTTTGTAAGAAACCATTTTTTCAAAGTAGTGGTTCAGTTCAGTTCAGTTCAGTCGTGTCCAACTCTTTGTGACCCCATGAATCGCAGCACGCCAGGCCTCCCTGTCCATCACCAACTCCCGGAGTTCATTCAGACTCACGTCCATCGAGTCAGTGATGCCATCCAGTCATCTCATCCTTGGTCGTCCCCTTCTCCGCCTGCCCCCAATCCCTCCCAGCATCAAAGTCTTTTCCAATGAGTCAACTCTTTGCATGATGTGGCCAAAGTATTGGAGTTTCAGCTTTAGCATCATTACTTCCAAAGAAATCCCAGGGTTGATCTCCTTCAGAATGGACTGGTTGGACCTCTCTTGCAGTCCAAGGGACTCTCAAGAGTCATCTCCAACACCACAGTTCAAAAGCATCAATTCTTTGGCGCTCAGCCTTCTTCATGGTCCAACTCTCACATCCATACATGGTACGGCTTTATATTTTCATCAGCAGTATCTGACAGTTCAACTAGCTCATGCAAATATTTGGCATGGTCAAACTTTTTAATGTTGAACACTTGAATAGCTACTGTATGCTGTATTCAGTTGTATTTTGTATGGATTGAAGTTTACTTTTTTGGATATGGATATTCAAGTGGTATAGTATAATTTGTTAAAAAGACTATTTTCTACAGAATGGCTTCAGAAATTTTGAAAAAAATCAGTTGTTGGTCTAATGGATCTATTTGTCTATCTTTATTCTATTTTAGCATTTTTATCAGTGAGTATTTATTTTGATACAGTTTCTTTTTAAATTATTTTTAGTTGAAGGATAATTGCTTTACAATATTGCTTTGCTTTCTGTCATACATCGGTATGAATCAGCTATAGATATACATATGTTCCCTCCCTCTTGATGAAAGTGAAAGAGGAGAGTGAAAAAGCTAACTTAAAACTCAACATTCAAAAAACTAAGATCATGGCATCCAGTTCCATCACTTTATGGCAAATAAATGGGGAAACAATGAAAACAGTGACAGACTTTATTTTCTTGGGTCCCAAAATCACTGCAGATGAGGACTGAAATTAAAAGATGCTTGCTCCTTGGAAGAAAAGCTGTGACCAACCTAGACAGCAGAGAAATTACTTTGCCGATAAAGGTCCATCCAGTCAGAGCTATAGTTTTTCCACTAGTCATGTATGGATGTGAGAGTTGGACTAAAAAGAAAGCAGAGCGCTAAAGGACTGATGCTTCTGAAGTGTGGTGTTGGAGAAGATGCTTGAGAGTCCCTTGGACTGCAAGGATATCAAACCAGTCCCATCCTAAAGGAAATCAGTCCTGAATATTCATTGGAAGGACTGATGCTGAAGCTGAAACTCCAATACTTTGGCTACCTGATGGGAAGAACTGACTTACAGGAAAAGACCCTGATGCTGGGAAGACTGAAGGCAGGAGAAGAAGCGGGAAACAGAGGATGAGGTGGTTGGATGGCATCACCGACTCAATAGACATGAGTTTCAGCAAGCTCCAGGAGCTGGTGATGGACAGGGAAGCCTGGTGTGCTGCAGTCCATGGGGTCACAAAGACTCAGACATGACTCAGTAGCTGAACTGAACTGAGCCTCCCTCTAGAATCTATCTCCCACCTCCCACCCAGCCCACCTCTCTAGATTGTCACAGAGCACCAGTTTGAGCTCCCAGAGTCATACAGCAGATTCCAACTGGCTAACTATATTACACATGGTAGTGTGTACGTTTTCATGCTACTCTATCCATTTGTCATACCCGCTCCTTTCCCTTCTAGTGTCCAGAAGTCTGTTCTCTATGTCTGCAGCTCCACTGCTGCCCTGCAAATAGGTTTGTCAGTATCATCTTATGCATTCCAGATATATGCGTTAACAAATGATATCTGTTTTTCTCTTTCTGACTTACTTTATATGATAGGCTCTAGATTCATCTACCTCATTAGAACTGACTCAAATGCATATCAGTACCACCTTATGCATTCCAGATATATGCATTAATAAATGATATTTGTTTTTCTCTTTCTGACTTACTTTACTCTATATGATAGGCTCTAGGTTCATCCACCTCATCAAAACTGACTCAAATGCATTCCTTTCTATGGCTGAGTAACATTCCTATACACACACACACACACACACACACACACACACACACACACACCACAGTTTCCTTATTCATTCATTTGTTGATGGATATCTAGGTTCCTTCCATGACCTAGCTATTGTAAACGGTGCTGCAATGAACATTGATATACATGTTTTTTTTCCATATATGGTTTCCTCAGGGTATATGCCCATAGTCAAAGTGAAGACGCTCAGTCGTGTCCGACTCTCTGTGACCCCATGGACTGTACCCTACCAGGCTCCTCTGTCCATGGGATTTTCCAGGCAATAGTACTGGAGTGGATTGCTATTTCCTTCTCCAGGGGATCTTCCCAAACCAGGGACTGAGTCCTGGTCTCCTGCATTGTAGACAGACACTTTACCGTCTGAGCCACCTGGGAAGTCCATGTGCCCATAGTGGGATTGTTAGATCATATGGTAGTTTTATTCCCAGTTTTTTAAGGAATCTCCATATTGTCCTCCATAGAGGCTGTATCAATATACATTCCCACCAACAGATTAAGAGGCTTCCCTTTTCTCCACATCCTCTCTAGCATTTACTGTCTGTAGATTTTTTAATAATGGAAATTCTGACTGATGTGAGGTGGTATCTAATTGTAGCTTTGACTTGCATTTCTCTAATAATAAGAAATGTTGAGCATCTTTTCATGTGTTTATTAGCTTTCTCTATGTCTTTGGAGAAATGTCTGTTTAAGCCTTCTGCCGACTTTTTGATTTAGTTTTCTGTTTTCTGGTATTGCGCTGCATGAGCTGCTTGTATATTTTGGGGATCTTTTCTCAGTTGTTTCATTTGCTATTATTTACTCCCATATTGAGGGTTGTCTTTTCAACTTGTTTATAGCTTCCTTTGTTGTGTAAAAGCTTTTAAATTTAATTAGGTCTCATTTGTTTGTTTTTATTCCCATAATTCTAGGAGGTGGGTCACAGAGGATTCTGCTGCGATTTATGTCATAGGGTGTTCTGCCTCTGTTAACCTCTAAGAGTTTTATAGTTTCTGGTCTAAAACTTGTCTTTAATCCATTTTGAGTTTATTTTTGTGTACAGTGTTAGAAGTGTTCTAATTTCATTGTTGCACATATAGCCATCCAGATAAAAAACATGTGATAATCTTAACAGATGTAAAAAAAGCTTTCAGCAAAATTGAGCACCTATTTGATTAAAAACTCTTCAAAAATGGGCAGAGGGGGACCTACCTCTTAAAATCCACAAACAGGCCTTCTCTCTCCACTTACTTAGCTCTTTAATTTTTCTGAACAATATTTTGTAGTAACTGGTACACAGGTGTTACATATCTTTTAATTTATCCCAAAGTATGTTATACATCTTTGCAGTAATGAAAATAGTGATTAAAAATTTCTATTTCTGACTGTTTGCTGTTACTACATAGAAATATAACTGTTATTTGTGTGTTTATCTTATATCCTACATCTTGCTGAACTCATTTTTATTTCTAAAATCTCTTTGTAGATTTCATAGGATTTCTATAAAGACAAGCATTATGTTTAATAAGAGATATAATTTTTTTCTTTCTTTCTAATCTGGATATTTTTCATATGTTATTAGCATTGGCTAAAACATATATGACAATGCTGAACAGAAGTGGAGAGAGCGAACATTCTTGCTTTGTCCCTGATATTAGAGAAAAGTACTCAGTTTTTAATCATTTAAGTATGATGTTAGCTGTATATTTTTTGTGAATGTTTCATATTGAGTTGAAGAAGGTCCCTTCTAAGTACTATGAGGGCTTTTTATCAGGGATGGATGTTGGATTTTGACATATCTTTTTAATGTATCTATTAAGATGGTAATGCTTTTTATTTTTACTAAGTTGAATTATATTGATCAGTAAATCAACAGAATATTCCTGGTCACAGTGAAGTATCCTTTTTATGTATTATTGGATTGGGTTTTCTAAAATTGGGGTGGGGTGGCAATGTCAAAATCCAAATCCATTCTAGAAAAAAGCCCTCAGTATTCTGAATATGGATAGAAGGAAACTTCATACCAATACAGGATACCATATGCATGTTGGGATAATATTGTTATAAGGGACAAAAGAAGACACATTCTAGACTAATTTTGCCCCAGAGATGTTCTAAGTACTCTATCTGAAGCCCATGAATTATGATAAGGGTCTCTACTCTAGCTAGTAAAATAAGGATAGTTACAGGCTCTCTGTGCACTCTGAAGATTATGCCCTAGGATCTTCTCAAGTGTTGGTTTTTTTCCTCAGCCTTTATTAGTTTCCTCATAGCTGATCAGTACTCAGGCTCAAAGACTTGGGTGGGACTCCGCAAATCTCCTGTGTTCTTTGTCTATGTAGCTCTTTCCTTTCTGGTACTATGAATTGCAAACTTGCTGGCTAGCTGTTAGATTTCCCACACTTGCAGCTTCATTTCCTCAACTGAAAGAGACTGTTGAATTCTATGTGGGTTCTCCTCTGCAGTGAACTGGGAACCCTCTCCAAGTGGTAAGCTGGGTTAATCAAAGGGCACACATCCTATGAAAGAAAAAAATGGCCAGGTAGAAAATAAGAGCCAAGTGTATTTAGTTTTGGCTAGATATTGGCATTTTGAGAATTTATATTAAACACAATAGATTTGGGGGGAGAGGTCTGAGGGATAAAGAGGTGGGGGGAAGGACAAAGTAACCCATGAATGCATACCCTCAGAAATATATTTCACATTTCATTGTAATGTATAAGTTAGATGTCCCCTTTTTTCCCTAGAGAACTGAAGATAGTTTATTATTACTAGAATATTTGAGGAAAAAAAAGAAAGATGAGATCAAAGAGATAAACCTTATAATACCATATATTTTATAATCAAATATATCATTTTTATTTATCCTTATTAAATTTCATCACTTAACTGGTTATTTCTAATCTATTAAAATTGTCAGAAGTCTCATTTTGACATTCAATTTATTTGATAATTAACATGTTCCATTATTTGCATTCTCTATATCTGCATTATCCACAAACACAAGTTTATCTGAATCACTTATAGTTTTACCTGAGCAAAGCATATCAGTATTAATTTGTCAGAAGAATTTTTTGAGACTGGTTCAATAATTATCAAATATATCAAATTGCACTATATCCAATATTCATTATTCTATAATCCATATTATGACAAATCACCTCAAATATACTATATACATCACTGCTTACTGGACTGTCATAACAAGTACTATATATCTACTGAAATGAATTCATATGAATAGCAATCATATCAGAAAAGTTAAAGTCATCCTGACATGATTTGGAGTTCTGTTGTTGTGTTGTTTGATTGTTGTGTTTGGCCCTTTGCGACCCCATCAACTATAGCCCGCCAGGCTCCTCTGTCCATGGGATTTTCCAGGCAAGAATACTGGAATGGGTTGCCATTTCCTTCTCCAGGGAATCTTTCCAACCGAGGAATCAAACTGGCATCTCCTGCATTGCAGGCAAATTATTTACTACTGAGCAACCAGGGAAGCCCTTTTGGAGTCATGTAGTAGCCTGTAATTTGACTACTTCCTCTTCCAGGTAAGGAAAAATAATTTCCCTAATAAGCTATACTAAGTTCTAGTCAAACTTTAAAGTTTACTGATTTGTAGAATCAATTTTTAAAACTGTGATAAAATGTACATAATGTAGTAAAGTAAAAGGGAAGTTGCTCAGTCGTGTCCGACTCTTTGCGACCCCGTGGATGTAGCCGACCACGCTCCTCTGTCCGTGGGATTTTCCAGGCAAGAGTACTGGAGTGGGTTGCCATTTCCTTCTCCAGAGGATCCTCCGGACCCAGGGATCGAACCCAGGTCTCCCGCATTGTAAACAAGACGCTTTACCTTCTGAGCCACCAGGGAAGTCCTAATGTAGTAAAATTTTACCATTTAAACAATTTTAAGTGTTAAATTAACGGACATTATATTCACAATGTTCTGCTATCATCTCCACTATCCATTTCCAGAAGTTTTCTGTCATCCCAAACAGAAGCTTTGTACTCATTAAATAATAACTCCTAATTCCTCTTTTCCCTCAGTGCCTGGTAACTACTGTTTTGCTGTCTTTCTCTATGAGTTTTTCTATTTCAAATATTTCATTTCAGAGGAATTCTTATATGAAAATCCAATATGTGTCTGCTTGTATCAGTTCAGTTCAGTTCAGTCACTCAGTCGTGTCCAACTCTTTGCGACCCCATGAATTGCAGCACGCCAAGCCTCCCTGTCCATCACCATCTCCCGGAGTTCACCCAAACTCACGTCCATCAAGTCATAGATGCCATGCAGCCATCTCATCCTCGGTCATCCCCTTCTTCTTCTGCCCCCAATCCCTCCCAGCATCAGAGTCTCCCCATCTATTTGCCATGAAGTGATAGGACCGGATGCCATGATCTTCATTTTCTGAATGTTGAGCTTTAAGCCAACTTTTTCACTCTCCTCTTTCACTTTCATCAAGAGGCTTTTTAGTTCCTCTTCACTTTCTGCCATAAGGGTCTGCTTGTGTAGGTAGGGCTAATTTCACTTAACATAAGTGTCTTCAACATTAATTCAGATTTTATCATGTATCAGGTAAAAGATTTTATTTATTTATTTATTCTGTATTTTACCAGAATCCATTCCTTTTAAAGACTGAATAGTATTCCACTGTATTTAATATATCACATTTATCTATTCATCCATTGAAAAACATCTGTTTTGCTTCCAACTTGTGGCTACTATGAACAATGCTGATAAACATTCGCGTAAAAGCATTTGAATCCCTGCTTTGAAGTTGTTTTTTTTTAAATACCTATAAGTGGAATTGCTGGGTCATATGGTAATATATGGCATCTGGTCCCATCACTTCATAGAAAATAGACAGGGAAACAATGCAAACAGTGACAGGCTACTTTCTTGTGCTCCAAATCACTGTGGATGGTGACTGCAGTCATGAAATGAAAAGACGTTTGCTCGCCAGAAGAAAAGCAATGACAAACCTAGACAGCATATTAAAAAGCGGAGACAGTGCTTTGCTTACTTTGCCTACAAAGGTCTATCTAGTCAAAGCTATGGTTTTTCCAGCAGTCATCTATGGATGTGATAGCTAGACAATAAAAAAGACTGAGCGCCGAAAAACTGATGCCTTCGAATTGTGATGCTGGAGATTGAGAGTCCCCTGGACAGCAAGGAGATCAAACCAGTCAATCCTAAAGGAAATTAACCCTGAATATTCATTAGAAGGACTGATGCTGAAGCTGAAGCTCCAATACTTTGTCTACCTGATGCGAAGAGCCAAGTCATTGGAAAAGACTCTGATGCTGGGAAAGACTGAAGGCAGGAGAGTACAACAGAGGTTGAGATGTTTGGATGGCATCACTGACTCAATGGACATGAGTCTGAGTGAACTCCAGAAGATGGTGAAGGACAGGGAAGGCTGGCATGCTGTAGCCCATGAGGTTGCAAAGAGTTGGATACAACTGAGTGACTGAACAACAACAATGGCAATAATTCCCCATTTAACTTTCTGAGGAGCATCAAATTGCGTTTCACAGCAGCTGTATCATTTACATTCCCAGCAACTATGCACAAGGGTTTCCATTTCTCAACATTCTTGGCAATACTTGTTATTTTCTATTTTTGACAATAGCCATCTAAAAGGGTGCCAAGTAGTATCTCATTTTGGTTTTACATGCATTTCTCTAATGATTAGTGATGGTGAGCATCTTTTCATGTGTGCCTATTGCCAGTCTGTATGTCTTCTTTGAAGAAACGTTTAAGTCCTTTGATCATTTTTAAATTGGATTGTTTCCTGTGTTGAGATATATTTGAGTTGTTGAGATATACATTCTGGATATTAATCCCTTATCAGATGTATTCATTTTCTTCCATCCATGGGTTGTCTTTCACTTTCTTGATAGTGTCCTTTGATGCACAAAAGTTTTTAATTTTAATGAAGTCCAATTACTTTTTTTGTTGATTGCACTTTTGAAGTTTTTTTAAACAATAAAGAACATTTTTATATTATCAGGATTTTCTGCAAAACTAATCATTCTTAGGCCTCTATTCTTTTCTTTTCTCCTATGTCTCAGCCAAATTTTCAGCACTGCTCCTTTGCTCTATAAATGCTTTCCATCATTTTTACATGTTTTACAAATGTGAGCTCCCATTAAACAGTTTTCTGTGTATTCTCCAATGCTTTTTATTTTTGTTAAGGCTTCTCTTCATTTTCCTTTTAATTAAGGTCATTTGAGATTCTAAAGTCATAACCGAATTTTTGTTGGTATTCAATCCTCTCAAGTTTTCTTTACTTTCCAAATCTCATTCTTTAGAATGACATTTATCTTTTCTAAAACTTTTAAAGTTTATCTTCTTAAAGTCTAAGTATTGCCATTCTACTGTTTCTGACCATAAAGGACTCTGGATTCAAGTATCCATTTCTCCTAAGCACTCTCAGACTACTATACTAATGACCAATACTTTAACGTTATTTAAAGAATCTAGAATAGCACTTTTCTTAAGAGCTTCCTGTACCTAGAAAATAACATTGACAATACAGAAAATCTAAAAGACAGATTTTAGTCAAATGAGACCTCTAGCAGATACCTAGGAGATCAAGGTTTTTACCACTATTTCTTGCCATTATGTCAGTTTATTAATCATTAAGAATATAGCATGTCCTTCAATTGGTTAAGGGCTCTTAGAAGACATTCACACCATACGATTTCCACACCAATAACCTAGATAGCATATTCAAAAGCAGGGACATTACTTTGCCAACTAAGGTCCATCTAGTCGAGGCTATGTTTTTTCCAGTGGTCATGTATGGATGTGAGAGTTGGACTGTGAAGAAGGCTGAGCGCCAAACAGTTGATGCTTTTGAACTGTGGTGTTGGAGAAGACTCTTGAGAGTCCCTTGGACTGCAAGGAGATCCCAACCAGTCCAATCTGAAGAAGATAAGCCCTGGGATTTCTTTGGAAGGAATGATGCTGAAGCTGAAACTCCAGTACTTTGGCCACCTCATGCAAAGAGTTGACTCATTGGAAAAGACTTTGATGCTGGGAGGGATTGGGGGCAGGAGAAGAAGGGGACGACTGAGGATGAGATGGCTGGATGGCATCACCGACTCGATGGACGCGAGTCTGGGTGAACTTCGGGAGTTGGCAATGGACAGGGAGGCCTGGTGTGCTGCGATTCATGGGGTTGCAAAGAGTTGGACACGACTGAGCGACGGAACGGAACGGAACCCACAAGTTACTTCCAGGTCAAATTTTATGCTATTCTAGGCAGACGATATAGGTATTTTATTTAGATATAAAATTGGTGAATATAATCATACTAAGTTAGAATCATAGAATCTGAATTAGAATGGACTTCTGAGGTAATTCACACAACGTCACACTTCATAAGAGGAAGATATAGCAAAAGTCTCCTTTTTTTCTATTTCAAGGATTTTTACAAGTATCTATGGATTTTTATAGTCTACAGGTAAGACAGAAGGTATGAATATTAAATAAGAAAAAAATTTTGTTGTCACTAAATTGGAATGAAAGAAATTATAACCTTGATAAAAAAATAAAAGCTGTAAAATTTAAATGAAATTTCCTTTTATCACCTTCAAATATAACAGACAATATTAGCAAAAGTCATATTATAAATAAACACATTTGACTATAAATTACAATATACAACCATATAGTCATAATTTATTAAACTGACTCAAGACCTTGAAAATGTACTTAACTTCTTAAAACATTTATTTCAGCTAGATATCAATTATCTTAATCCATGAAAATATCAAACAAAAACATTATTTTACAGGTCAGAAAACAGTTTATGTTAAGGGCTAAGGATTAGGGGAAGGCTTGACTGACAAAGATGAAAATATTTTTTACTTTGCTTATGCTTACAAGTCATATAACAGGTATACATTGTAAAAGCTCACAGAAATGTTATAGGAGCTCATAGGAGTGATTATAAACCTAACAACCAAATTTTTAAAAAGACGACCCTGTATGTGAGACAACAAAAGGACACAGACATAGAGAATGGACTTTTGGCCTCAGAGGGAGTAGGAGAGGGCGGGATGATCTGGGAGAATGGCATTGAAGCATATATACTATTATGTAAGAAACGAATCACCAGTCTATGTTTGATGCAGGATGCAGGATGCTTGGGGCTGGTGTACGGGGATGATCCAGAGAGACGTTGTGGGGTGGGAGGTGGGAGGGGGATTCGGGATTGGGAGCTTATGTACACCTGTGGTGGATTCATGTCGATGTATGGCAAACCCAACAGAGTATTGTAAAGTCAAATCAAAAAATAAATAAATTAATTAAAAAAAAAACACCTCAGCATTCAAAAAACTAAAAAAAAAAAAAAAAAGACTAATTGCTTACTATGTAAGGAATTAGTATATTCCAAAGGAAATACTGAAAATAATGAACAATAGTGGACTGAACTGAGGTCATTTTATTGGGTAATTCTCAAGTGTACTTCTGCAGTTATTTTTCATTTATGTATTTCTAAACATATACACAAACAGAAACCAAAAGCAAGGTACTTTTATTTAAAAAATTACTCACCACCTCGTTTCCAAAAAGTATGTCAACAAAAGGCATAACTTTCATCAATGATTCCTTGTAGAACTGACTAATAAATGGTGCAGACAGATTCAAAGTGAAAATTCTGTTGTTTTCAGAAGCATGGTGAGCCACTTTTAAAACTGACTCTGGAGAAACTGTGAGGAAAAAACCCTGGGTAAAGAAAAAAAGGAGAAATTAGAAATGCTATCTCCACAGAATCATTCTCAGTGAGAATACAAGAAATCTATATAAAATACAAATGAATCACAAGCTGGAATCAAGACTGCCAGGAGAAATATCAATAACCTCACATATGCAGATGATATCACTCTGATGGCAGAAACTGAAGAGGAACCAAAGAGCCTCTTGATGAGGGTGAAAGAGGAGAGTGAAAAAGCTGACTTAAAACTCAACATTCAACTGATGGCACTTCATAGCAAGTAACAGATTTTTTGTCCTGGGCTCCAAAATCACTGCAGACAGTGACTGCAGCCTTGAAATTAAAAGACACTCCTTGGAAGGAAAGTTATGACAAACCTGGACAGCATATTAAATACAAGAGACATCACTTTGTCAACAAAAGTCTGTATAGTCCAAGCTACAGTTTTTTCAGTAGTCATGAATAGATCTGAGAGTTTGACCACAGACAAGGCTGAGCGCCAAAGAACTGATGCTTTCAAATTGTGGTGCTAGAGAAGACTCGTGAGAGTCCCATAGAATGCAAGGAGATCAAATCAGTCAATCCTAAAGGTAATTAATCTTGAACATTCATTGGAAGGACTAATGTTGAAGCTGAAGCTTGAATACTTTGGCCACTTTATGTGAAGAGCTGATTCACTGGAAAAGACCCTGATGCTGGGAAAGATTGAAAACAAAAGGAGAAATGATTGGCAGAGGATGAAATGGTTAGGCAGCATTACCAACTCATTGGACATTAATCTAAGCAAACTCCACAAGACAGTGAAGGACAGGGGAGCCTGGCATGCTGCAGCCCATGGGGGTTACAAAGAACTGGACTCTTGCAACCCCATGGACTATACAGTCCTGGAATTCTCCAGGCCCAACTACTGGAGTGGGTAGATGTTCCCTTCTGTAGCAGATTTTCGCAACCCAGGGATTGAACCCAGGTCTCCCTTACTACAGGCGGATTTTTTTAACCAGCTGAGCCACAAGGGAAGCCCAGCCTCTACAATGTAAACCTTAAAAATGCAGTTATAAAATGCAAAGCAGAAAACTACAGCATTTGATCAGGAGAAATGTTTATCATCTGAGTACTGTATGCTTAATATGTGCTATTTCATTAGAGAAGAGTTTTGGAGAAGGCAATGGCACCCCACTCCAGTACTCTTGCCTGGAAAATCCCATGGATGGAGGAGCCTGGTAGGCCGCAGTCCGTGGCGTCGCGAAGAGTCGGATACGACTGAGCGACTTAACTTTCACTTTCATGCATTGGAGAAGGAAATGGCAACCCACTCCAGTGTTCTTGCCTGGAGAATCCCAGGGACGGGGGAACCTGGTGGGCTGCCGTCTATGGGGTCGCACAGAGTTGGACATAATTGAAGCGACTTAGCAGCAGCAGCAGCAACCTTAAGTTACAAAAGAGCTATTGAAATGCTCATTTATAATCGAGAGACTAACTACGTCCCTCTTGCAAACTCAAAAAGTTTAAAGAGAAAATAAGATTTTGAACATTAAAATATCAACTTTCTGGCAGAAGTCATGTGTACTGGGGTATATTTTTGAAGGGTATCTTTCCCTTAAAAATCTTAAAGTATTTAGAAAGAACTTTATAATTATCTCTTACTACATTTCTTATAATAAAATAAAATTATAAGAAATATGTTCTCCAACCAAAATAACACAAAACTTTTTCATCATTTAAAATTCTAATGCATTAATTCTTTACCAGTAGTCAACTGTTTAGAAAGGTAACATCATTTATTATTAGGTAATATCATTTAATCTTTTCATCTTCATTTTTTAATCAAATACCATGTCACTTGCGAACTATGAGCATTCAAGCTGCTTTCCTATTTTTGTCACTTGGAGAATAAAGATGAACAGTGTATATAGCATCTTGTCTCTATAGTAATATGGATGTATTTGCTCTTTAGTCTTTCATTTAATGAGGAGAGTTTAAAACTCTCCCCTCCTCCTAATTCTCCCCAAACTGTTTCAGCATGAAATAAAAACCTCCCAGAGTTAGCACTCTGCCAGCTGTGGATTAACCACAGACAGCCATAGAATGGTCTACATAAATAGTAACCTGGTCAAATAATTAGGCTTCTCACCAACTTCAGACTTAAAATTTGATCTGTGCTAAAATACATCTGATTGTAATTTAAGGTACAGAACAGTATGCCCCTGGAGTCTAAATTTGGCCTCATTCCAAATGTGTGTATGTTGTATGTGTGTTTAACTTTAAAATGCAACATAAGAGCATGTGATGTAGACAGTAGAACTTCCATTTTGTCAATTTTACAAAGAATATACAAAAAAAGGTCAGTTTTTAATTGAGGCAAATTCAAATTCACAATTTAAATTAATTCCATTTTTTGAATTGTTTCTTGTTTCTCTTTAAGTAAATATTTAGTATTTGAGCAATTATGGACTTGTGCTCTGTTAGAGTGCAAAGACCTAAAATTGATGCCAACCATAATTTTTCTTTCTTGATTTATATCCATTGCTAAGCCACATGTTTCAGAGTATAGTATCGCCAAAAATAAAAACAGTGCCAGTATAATTTTTTTTTTTTAAGTAACGGGTTTGTAATAAAAACAGACCAATAGTTTAGAGAGCTATAGTTTAGAAAAACACTCTATAGAATCAACAAAACTCTTGTAATATTCTAATTAGGAATTTCAGTCAGCTCAACAGTTAGCCCTGCTACTCTTTGGCCAAAAGAACAATGAAAAGCAAAGTAGATCCTAACTCTTAGAGACTGGCTAATATTAATCAGAAATGAGGGTGAAGTGAGACAATTTTATCCATTAAAATGAAAACTGAAGCAGAACAAAATGGCAGGAGGAAAAGGAATGGGGAAAGCCTAAGGCAGAACCAAAGAACCATTTTTTATCAGAGGCAGACATAAAATTTGGAAATCCCAAGTATGCAGATTTGTCAGTCAGCCACTCTGAGGATTTCTCAGGGTAGCTTAAATATGGGGGAGTGTAAGGACCTGAAGTGTTTAAAATACTAGAAGAAAAGAAACTGCTCGTTTAAAATCACATCAAAAATAACATACCTAACAAATAAACTTAACCAAAGAGGTGAAAAGGCTATACTCTGAAAAGTAGAAAACATTGATGAAGGAAAATGAAAGATAATACACACACAATAAAGGAAAGATATTCCATGTTCATGGAATAAAAAAATTAAAATGATTAAAATGTCTACATCACTAAAAATAATCTATAGATTCATTGCAATCTCGATCAGATAACTCAAAGTATCTTGTACAGAGCAAGAACAAATAATCCTAAAATTTATATGGAATTATAAAAGACCCCAAATTGGCAAAGCAATCTTGAGAAAGAAGAGAGCTGGAAGAATCATGTTCCCTGACTTCTGATTATACTACAAAGCTACAGTCATCAAAACTATATAGTACTGGCACAGAACAAGAAACATAGATCAACGGAAAGGAATAGAGGGCCCAAAAGAAACTCATGCATTGTGTTTAATTAATCTATGAGAAAGGTGGCAAGGATAAACAATGGAGAAAAGACAGTCTTCAATTACTGGTGCTGGCAAATTGGACAGCTACGTGTAGAAGAAAGAAATTAGTACATACTCAAACATCATATAAAAAAATAAACTCAGAATGTATTAAACACCTAACACTTAAATGTAAGACTGGATGCCATAAAACTCCTAGAGAAAAACAGAGGTGAAATACTCTTTGACAGATATTATTGCAATTTTGGGGGAAGCTGTCTCCTAAAGCAAAGGAAATAAAAGCAAAACTAAACAAATGGACTTTAATTAAACTTAAAAGCTTTTGTACTGCAAAGGAAACCATCAACAAAATAAAAACAAAATCTATAGAATGAGAGAAGTTTGTAAATAATATGACCAATAAGGGGTTAATATCCGAAATGTTATATAAACAGCCTATATACCTCAATATCAAAAATATAAGCAGTCCAATTTTAAAAATGGGCAGAAGATCTGAGTAGACATTTCTAAAGAAGATATACAGATGACCAATAGACGCATGAAAAGATTCTTAATCATTCAGTTCAGTTCAGTTCAGTTTAGTCGCTCAGTCGTGTCCGACTCTTTGCAACCCCATGAATCGCAGCACACCAGGCCTCCCTGTCCATCACCAAACTCCCGGAGTTCACTCAGACTCACATCCATCGAGTCAGTGATGCCATCCAGCCATCTCATCCTCTGTCGTCTCCTCCTCCTGCCCCCAATCCCTCCCAGCATCAGAGTCTTTTCCAATGAGTCAACTCTTGATCATTAGAGAAATGCAAATCAAAGCCACAATGAGATATCATGTCACATCTGTCAAAAGGGCTGTCATCAAAAAGTCTATAAATAATATATATTAAGAAAAATATGAAGTAAAAGAACAATTGCACATTGTTGGTGGGAATGGAAATTAGTACTGGCACTACATAAAACAGTATGGAGGTTCCTCAAAAAATTAAAAATAGAACTAGCATATGATCCTGCCATTCTAGTGCTGAATATATATTCAAAGAAACCAAAAACACTAATTCAAAACGATTAAAACACTCCAAAGTTCAAAGCAGCTGAAAGCAACTAAATGTCCATCAAAAGATGAATGGATAAAGAAGATCACTCAGCCATAAACAGGAATGAAATTCTGCCACTTGCAACAATGTGGACAGACCTAGAGTGTATTACACTTCATGAAATAAGTCAGACAGAGAAAGACAGATACTTTTTATTCTCACATATGAATGTAATAATTCATAGATATAAAAAGACAACTGTGATTATCAGAGTGGGGTGGGGCAAGATCGCAGTATGGGATTAAGAGATATAACCTACTATGTATAAAATAAATAGGCTGTAAATATATGCACTGTACATCACGGGAAAATGAGCTATCATTTTCTAATAATTTAAATAAAATATAAATCTATTAAAAAATAGAAACAATATGTTGTATACCTGAAACTAATGTAATATTGTAAATCAACTAAAGTTCAATTAACAAAATAAAATACACAATAAAAAATCATTGTAGTAACTTAATGATGAAGAAAGGTTGCTGAAATTACTATATTAATACTGCTGATGGGAGTGCTGCTGCTGCTAAGTCACTTCAGTCGTGTTNGTAAATCAACTAAAGTTCAATTAACAAAATAAAATACACAATAAAAAATCATTGTAGTAACTTAATGATGAAGAAAGGTTGCTGAAATTACTATATTAATACTGCTGATGGGAGTGCTGCTGCTGCTAAGTCACTTCAGTCGTGTTCGACTCTGTGCGACCCCATAGACGGCAGTCCACTAGGCTCCCCCGTCCCTGGGATTCTCCAGGCAAGAACACTGGAGTGGGTTGCCATTTCCTTCTCCAATGCATGAAAGTGAAAAGTGAAAGTTAAGTCTCTCAGTCGTGTCCGACTCTTCGCGACCCCACGGACTGCAGCCTACCAGGCTCCTCCGTCCATGGGATTTTCCAGGCAGGAGTACCAGAGTGGGGTGCCATTGCCTTCTCCTGATGGGAGTGCAACTGACACTTTTCCAAGAAAATAAATTGAAAATATGATGAACTATAAAATTCATATTCTTTGATGCAATAATTCTAAGAGTCTACCTCAAGTAAATGATTCAAAATATGGAAAATATTCATTTAGGAATATATCAGTATACTATACATGTGACTTAAACATAAATATTCAATAATAGAGGAGGAATAAGTAGTCAAGTAAGAATTGGCATATTATATCCATTCTAAATTTGGCTATGGATCACTTAAAATGTGGCTAGTTCAATTGAAGAATTGAATTTCAAATTTTATTTAATTTTAATTTAAATATAAGAAGCCACATGTCGATAATGAGCATATGCAATGTGGTTAGTGTGACTGTGGAATTGAATTTTTGATTTAATTTTTTTGAAATTTCAAAATGGAAGGAATGAAAAATATTCTTCTATTAAACACATTTTTATTGTTTTGGTACGGTTACATTTCATTTTGACCATTGACAATTTAGTGATTGTGCTATGTTACAAATGTAAAACAGATACCAATTTCAAAGAAAAAAGAAGTTTAAAAATATTAATTTTCTATAAATATGTGTTGAAATGATAATTATTTTAGATATTTGAAGTTAAATATATTGTTAACATTAATTTTCAATGTCTGTACTAGAAAATTTTAAATTATGTGGGTTTTATTGTATTTCCACTGGATAATGCTATTCTAGAGAATACTTTGAAGATAATAAAAAGGATAATTATGAAACAAAGCAGCAAAGTGGAAAATGTTTATGCCACACAAGTGTTAAATGAAACATAAGCTATATAAGTAGTATATGCAAAATATGGTTATAAACTATAACAATAGGAAAATAATCTAGTAGGGGATACTCCAAAAGCAAATATGGTCAAATTTCTGTGGAAAAATTATGGATGATTTTCATGTTTTTATTTTTCAAATTTTGGAGAAGTAGTTTTATTATTCTCTGATATAAACTCTTTAAAAGAGAGACTTCCCTGGTGGTCCAGTGGTTAACAATCTGCCTGCCAATGCAGGGGACAAAGGTTTGATTTCTGGTCCACGAAGATCCACAAGCCATGGAACAGCTAAGTCCCTGAGCCACAGTGACTGAACCTGCGCAAGCCACAACTACTGAAACAATCCCCCGCCCCTCCCCGGCCCCGGCCCCGCTCCAGAGCCTGTGCGCCACAGTAAGAGAAGCCACTGCAATAACAAGCCTGTGCACAGCAAGTGGAATAGCTCCCACTCGCCGCAATGAAAGTCTTCACATACCAATGAAGACCCAGCGCAGCCAAAAATAAATAAATAAATATTTTAAAAAAGAAAAAGAATATACAATAACATAAAAATATTTGGACAACTAGAAGCCCTATCAAACGCAGACTAGCACTGATGAGGGATGGCTGAGAGTACCAGATGCTGTATCTCAAGATGTACGACTGCTGTCTGTTTTAAAGAACATAATTAGCCTGTTTTCCACACCATAACGAAAGTGCCATAGTAACACTAGTCAAGACTAGTTGAGAGAATGAATAAATAAGAAGCCAAAAAAAAACCCCACCAAAAATCATACAGCATGTTTTCTTCCTTTTAATGGGTCCTATGTGCTCTTCAAATCTCTTATAGATTATAAAATGTAGTTCCTTGTAGGAGTGTGAGGATCAAGTATGAATCATTACAAAGCATAGTTCCTATATGATTGTACGGAAAATATTGACTTCGACTAACATTAGGATAATGTATAAATTGTTTACAATTGCAATGTTATGATATGCACTACTTTATAGCAATGACAGGAAAAGAATCACTAAAAGAAGAAAGTTAGAAAAAATACACTAGTGATGCTGTAACGCTTGTCACCACTGACTAAATGTAATCCAACAATGTAACAAGATAATTCACCTAGTTCTTCTTGCCTTTTGGAAGCATAAATAAAATCACTCATTCCACAAATATATTAATCTTTTTCAGGATTAAAAAAACATGAACAGGTAAAAAAATGTCAGGTTTTCTTCCATATGAAATACACATCTCCAAAAGCATGTAATAGGAGGAAGCAATGGTACAAAGAACATGGATTTCAGGGAGATACATGCAAGGATATTTACCACAGCTTTGCTGAAAGTAAAAGGAAATGTGAAGCATTCTGAAAGTCCCTTTCTAGCGAAAAAGACACAGAAAATGTGGTGAATACATACCGTTATATGAAAGATATAAAGTAATATACTAGAAACATGCATCAGANAGATACATGCAAGGATATTTACCACAGCTTTGCTGAAAGTAAAAGGAAATGTGAAGCATTCTGAAAGTCCCTTTCTAGCGAAAAAGACACAGAAAATGTGGTGAATACATACCGTTATATGAAAGATATAAAGTAATATACTAGAAACATGCATCAGATTGCATATAGTTCATCCTTTTATATACTGTGTACAATAAACATACACGTGCACACACCTAAAACATGATGATTCATTTTTCAAGCATGCAAGACACATATCAAATACACTGGAGTATCCATAGAGTGAAGAATTAGGAGAGATCAGGAATGATAGGGAAAAATAAACTAATAACAGAGAAGCCATATCTAAGCCAAATAACAATAATTTGTTAAAATCTGAGATGGATTCACTCAATTCTCAGCGCCAGAGGTTAAACAAACTAGTATACTTAAACAGTTTGCCAGTCGTAGTACTTATTATGTGACCTGAGCTATGTAACCTCCCTAGGTTTATTATCTAAAAAATGGGAATACTAATGCCTATTAAGGTTGTTGTGAAAATTAAATGAATGCTTCATATAATACTTGGCATGAAGCATGCACTCCACACATACTAACATTTTATCAATATTATTTCTGCAGTAATATCAAGAGCATTACAAGCTTGTTTTTCTATTAATGTTGAGTTCTATTTTATAGCTCTTAGTTATAATGCTGCTCAAAAATATGCTTTTAAACTTGAATATAGGGCTTGGTATTTACTTTGAAATACAAATACATAAAACAAAATCCATCATTCCCTTTCCAAAAGCTCCTTGCCTCCTATCTCTCTTTGATTTAATCATCCTATATCCTGCTGACAGATTAATCACCCCAATCAGTCTTCTTTTACTAGTAAATTAAATCCAAATGTCTCACACCCCAGCATTCAAAGCTCTCCACAATAATATACCAACTTTCAGAGTATATCAGCTGTAACCTCTATTACTCTACAAGGTATGTCCTTCCTTCAATCATATAGAATGAATTGCTTCCCCCCAAAATAAATCTTCTCAGTCATTACGGTTTTGTTTTGTTTTTCTGTTTAAATCATACACCCCCTCTACCTGTTGGAATTTTACCCCTCCATCAAGGTCCATTTTAAATTGAACATTCATCCCACAAAGTCATACTGCATTCCTACCAACAGATATAGTCTTTCCTCTTTGAACCTCCATAATATATACGATGAAATAAATAACCAAGAGTATTTATTTTACTTAATAATTTAAGCAATTTACATTTGTCTTACTTCCCTAACTTGACTGTAAACTTAAGGCTAAGAGTACTTTATTTTTGTTTTCTATAGCACAAAGCGCAGTGTACAGATAATTTTAAAATATCTGATTAAATTTTTATTGAGATTCTACATAAAATCCCATGTAACTAAAATGTTATTTTCCCCCATCTATTATTGTTTTAAAATTTTATCAGAGTACAGCTAATTTAGAATGCTGTGTTAGTTTCAGGTGTACAATAAAGTGAACCAGTTATACACATATCCACATTCTTTCATATTCTTTCCCCATATACATCATTATCGCAGATTAAGTAGACTTTCCTGTGGTATACAGTGAATGAGAATGCATAGTCCCTCAGAGTCCAACTCTTTGTGACCCTACAGACTGTAGCCCGCCAAGCTACACAGTCCATGGGATTCTTCAGGCAAGAATACTGGAGTGGGTTGCCAATCGCACCTTCAGGGGATGGTACACAGTAGGTGCTGATAGTTATTTTATGGACAGTAGTGTGTATATGTCAATCTCAATCTCCAAATTTATCCTTTCCCCCTTCCCCACCTAATATCACAAAGTTTGTTTTCTACATCTGTGACTCTATGAAATGCAGTTTTATAAAGAGAAGTAAAAGGATTGATGCATTTTCACATGCTAAAGGAAGAGTATATTTATTTTAGAGCTGAACAACTCATTAGTTCAGAGACTCTGAACTTTCTCAGTTCACAATACCCTTAGTGAACAAACAACTTTTTCATGGTGCCCTAAGAAATACTTAACAGTTCTACTTTTGATAATAGTCAGGTCTAAACAACTTAACAACTACTGATAATCTTAACAGTTTATTACATGGTTTGAAAAAAGAATACATATAAACTGAAAAGTTTTTCTTACTTCATTCAAAAACCAGCACAACACTTCCTAATGGGATACGGTGCTTATGGGTATTGCACAACTCTTCAAGCCTTGGATTCTAACTGAATAGTGCAACTCTCATTTCCTATTCTGCACTAATTTTCAGGATTAAAAAAAAAAAAATACAGCAACCATTCCCGTAGGACATCATCCCAAAGGAATGCATCACAATCTGATGTTAGGACTATGCATTACCCTGATACAAAATACCCTACAGAACTCTTGAATATGCTGCAACAGGACCATGGAGTGTCTCAGTACAGATTCTGCAAAACATGGCTTTAGTTGAAGAAAATACTGTGATAAGAATTTTTATTTGAGAGAGCTAAAGCCCTTCTTGGGCATAATTCAGAGTATTTAGAAAATGTCAGTAATTTGAGACAACAGAAGTAAATCTGAGTGTAAGGGTAGAAATCTGGAGACCAAAAAAAAAGAGGATTTATAAAGAGATGGACCCTAATTAGATGATGGAAATGGGATAGGCTACAATTTCACTGGTAAAATAAGGCCAATGAAAAACTGCCTTTGGCTGAGATTCCCTAATAACTTTGCTACCACTGATACCTAGTAAAGAATTTTGTTTCTTATGCTATACAATGTTACAATCCTTCTCCATTAACTTAAACCTTCCATATAAATCAGTTCATCTCTAAAATATATATAAATAATTTTCCAATTGCCTGCTCAATGAAGTTTGAGAATTATTAACACTTTGTCCTCAAATCAAATGGTCTATCAATTTTATCTCTAGAAATTCTTACAACTATGCTCTTCCTCATTAATACATTAGTATTAATTTTCCACTAATACAATTCTCATTTGGCTAGTAAACATTACTGCAACAGTATCCTGTTTTGGCAAAGCTCCTTTGCTCAAAAACCTTAAATGGCTTATTTCCTAAACAATATACCTCATTTCTGACATGCCATCAAAACCAGTGAGTATGACAGGAATCTATCTTCTCTACATTTTCTCTGGTGATTCACCTTCAAGAAACTTTTCTACTGACCACACAGAGCTTCTAACTAGCTGAAGTACAAATTCTATTACACTTCCCCGTATCCTCTCATATGCTAGTTTCATTTATTCATTCTGTAGAATCTATTCTTCACCTTTTACTTGGACAACAAAACTAAAGACTGGCAAATGTTTTAAGTCTTAATAGTAAATATTTTAGCTTTGTGATCTCTGCTGCAACCACACAACTCTGCTGTTTTAATACTAATGCAGGTATATAAAATAACACACAAAAATGAGAATGATTATGTTCCAATAAAACTTCATTCACAAGAACAGTCAGTGAGCCAAATCTGGCTCAGATGATGTATTTTGCTGACCCCTGGACTGAAGGAAAAGAAGGAAATACAAACTACCAAGTAAAAACGCCACTGTGATAGAACAAACATTGGAGAGAAAAATTAATAGGAAATCCAATACAGGATGATAATTAGAGGTAGCTTCCTCCTAAGAATGAACAGCATGAAGAAACTGAATGATAAAGTAACCTTAGAGAGAAGAAAATTATATACAGTTGATCCTGAACAACAAAAGTTTTAACAGCTCAGGTATACTTATCTATGGATTTTCCCTCCCAAGTAATACATGTACTGCATGATCCTCAGTTGGTTTAATCTGTGGATGCTTATGGATGGATGTGGAGGGTGACTTTAAAGTGGCACACAGGGCTTTTCTCTTTTTAAAATTTTTATTGCAATATAGTTGATTATATGTGGTTTTAGAAAAGGCAGAGGAACCAGAGATCAAATTGCCAACATCTGCTGAATCATCAAAAAAGCAAGAGTTCCAGAAAAACATCTATTTCTGCTCTATTGACTATGCCAAAGACTTTGATTGTGTGGATCACAATAAACTGAGGAAACTTCTGAAAGAGATGGGCATACCAGACCACCTGACCTGCCTCTTGAGAAACCTGTATACAGGTCAGGAAGCAACAGTTAGAACTGGACATGGAAGAACAGTCTGATTCCAAATAGGAAAAGGAGTATATCTAGGCTGTATATTGTCACCCTGCTTATTTAACCTATATGCAGAGTACAT